>BMAV01003948.1:5016-36026 GCA_019973955.1 Trichonephila inaurata madagascariensis
TCTGGGTATGAAAAATTGCTCTGTAAAACATTTTCTTTTTAATACTTAAAAAAAAAAGATTAATTTAAATTTCAAGTTCCTTAAATTTTGATGTAAAGTTTGAAAATAAAAATAACTATATAGTCATATCGTTATCTGTTGATAATTTCAAGTTTTCAATAACTCATTTTTTTCTTCTCATCTTAGGAGTCATGTAAAGTCTGTGCAAGTCTTTCACATTGAAAAAAAAATAATTTGATCCAAAATTTAATAAAACTGAAAGAAGGTCTTAAAATCTCTGTTTTCAATTCGTAAACATTACTTATTACGGGTGTTTTTATATTTTGTTAAATGTTTCACTAATCATTTTGTTTTTGAAAAAAATAATTTAAAATCTTTATAATACGAAAACAGTTCTTAATTTTCTTTCCTTAAAAACTTTTTATATGAAAAATTGATGTTAAATTTGATTTTAGTTATTTAATATGTGGAGCTGTTATATAAAAAAAGTTTTAGTGTATTATAGAAGTGTATAAGTGCTAAATTACAAACTTCTTAAAATTATTTATGCAACAAATAAATGCTTGGATTACACATTTTATTTTACTTATCTCTATCTAAATGAATGTGTAGCTAACTGCTTTTTTTAAGAAATGGCTATATCAGTAAAATTTTAGTATATATGAAAACAAAAGGTTTTACCACTTTGATAACTTCGACAGCATGACACACAATATGAATGGTCTTGAACTCTATTTGCATGCTTTCTGATTATACCTATAAGCAGATGCTTGATATAATATACTGATAAAGAAGTTTTTGATTAAAGTAGAGTACGTAATAATCATAAACATTGTTTTGTTAATAATAAATTTTTAAAAAAGAATTATTATTAACAAGACAACAATATATTATATTCACAATACTCAATTTTTGGTAAATCAAGGGGAAATAATATGAATACTTCAGGTGAAACGCTTTGTAATGTATGTCCATAAAGAAAAATCTGCTTGTATTTTCTTGAATAAAGAGATGGATTAATTTATTATTTGGTGGAAGAAAAGTGAAATTTTCAGATTTTACTTGTAAGAGTGAATATATTTATAGAAACTTACGAATGAAAATGTGGAATTATACTACATAATGAATAAAAATATTTTATAGTTTATTTTCCCCCTTAAAATATGAATGTGCATAATACATGCTACTAAAACAGGTTTAAAACTGCCTTGAAAAAATTGCTATATCAGTGAAATTTCAGTATACGAGTACGTAAAAGGTATTGCTAGATTTTAAACTTAGTACAATTTTTATTCTGATATTGATTTTGCAACATACTGTATCATATTTATATAAATATAATTTTTTTGCCTGGATTTTAAGCTTGAAATGTGAAGTGACTTGATAAAAAAACACTTGTGTAGTTTATATTGGCAATTTAGGCCCAATAAGTTAACAATTTGTTGCAATATTATTAATAAATAACATTAATTGATATGAATCTATGCAAAAT
Organism: Trichonephila inaurata madagascariensis; assembly: GCA_019973955.1. NCBI lineage: Eukaryota > Metazoa > Arthropoda > Arachnida > Araneae > Nephilidae > Trichonephila > Trichonephila inaurata. The sequence continues at coordinate 6,509 of BMAV01003948.1, forward strand.
TTATCTTATTTTCAGCAAATTAAGGGAAATGAAATCTCATCAACAATACTCATTTATTTTTCTGTCACCAACAGGATTTTCTTTATAACCAGAAATATGAGCACAATCTACGTAATGAAATAATTTTTCATTATTAGTCAAAATTATTCTTTTTTTTTTGTAAAAAAAAATAAGTATCCTTTCTTTATTGAAATAGATAATTTTCTTCTGTTTTTTTTTTAAATTTTTTTTATTCTATCTTCTTTTAATATGCTTCAAATGTTTAACTTCTTTTTTATTAATATTAAAATATATCTTCTACACTTAATGTTAAAAATATAATTTGTACTGAGCATGTCTACTTTTTTTTTAAATAGGTTATTGTTTGAGTTACTTTTGCATTGTTTTGTGGTAACTAATAAAGTAAGAAAAACAATCCAAATAGGTTTTGAAAATTTTATAAAATGAGATAGAATATAATACGTGTAACTACTAATATTTATTATTTATTTATATTTAAATTTTAAGCATTTAATGGGGACAGAATCATTTCAGCTATTTATCGGTATATAAATTAAGGAGACACAGTACAAATCAATTGATAAAAATCGGCCAAAAATCAAATTTAATTATTTAACCTAAATTATTCTTTATATACTTTTTTATAACCTCACAAAATTTGGAAGCTCTGAATTTAAAAAACGCGCAGAATTATGATAAATTTACGTTTGTTTTTATGCACATCCTTATGGCAAATCAAAACTTTAAACTTACTTATCTCAGAAAGATAAAGTAACTAGTTTGTCTTCATTTAAAATGTTAAAATTCTTTTTTTTTATTTTGGACCTCTAACGCTTTGAATTTTTTTTACATACTGCTAATAGTACATGTAACAAAAGTTGGTATGCATTTTTGAATCAAAGCAATACTTATTTTTTTAAAAGTATTTATACTCAGAATTTATACATTTTTTAAAGTAATTTTCAATAAGCATTCATTAAAAGAAGTATTGTACTAATACCAACCATGTTATCCCACAACCCATACCAATTTTGTTATACATAGTTTAACGTACTTGTAAATCAAATGTCATGCGTATACGTAAATTTTTCGAGGAGGAGTAGCATTTTAAAATCACAAATTTTAAGGCTTTTTCTTAAAAAATTAAATGGCTGGCTTTTTATGAAAATTTGAGCACAAAATCTGTTTTACATGGTATACACACATAGAAGGCTACCAAAAAACTTTGTAAATCCTTAAATTAAAATTTTTTGAGTAAATCGTACCATGTCACAACTGAAAGAAAGCTAGAACATTATTTTCCTTACAAGACAAACTTGTAAAATCTCCCTTTTCGAATGAATTACTAGCCATGATATTTAAATTTATTTTACTCGTTTAATTCCTAAATTATTTTGTAAAGCACTGTTTAACGGATAATATTCTATAAATTTTGTACTGAAAAGAGCTTTTGTTGAAGAATTTAAGGTAAATTTTTAATAATTACAAAAGAAAATCCTTAAGTTACAAAGAAAAACATATCTGAGTTTTGAAATCTCCTGAATACGATCTAATTTATAAATCTATATTTATCAGCCCAGAAAATTGAACTTTATAGAATAGAGTGCAATTTCAAAAATCAAAGTGAGTTCTAATGTCCCAGCATTTGGCTAAAATTTTACCTTTTATTATTTTTGTGTATCATCTCTGAATTATTTTTATTTGCTTCTATTTAGAATTCCTATATTTAATTCTAAATTTGATGCAATATATCTCGATGTGTTTTAATGTCCTTAAGTAAAATTCATTCACCTGATTTATAGCATTTAGTTAATTTTATTCTAATCAACATTCTCCTGAGTTTCTCCTTTACTATGACAAGATTTAATATGCTGTCTCAATTTCAGAACAATTACCCCACAATTATCTATGACAGATATATTCTTAACAAAATATTTTGTCGCAGCTTTCCAATGTCCCCAAGAGAACTTTTCACAGAACAATTAAGTGACAGAATCTGCTGTTACGCGTGACTCTTTTTGAAATGTACCACAGAGAGAACTTTCGGTAGAGAAGTTGATATCAGTTGAGACAGTGCTATTTCAATTCAATTCTGTTCTAATTGAATAAGAGATTCAGTTTTCGCGACTTTCATACTAGTCAACGGGGAAAACTGAGATTTTAATGGGCTGTTTAGTATGATGTCGTTTTCTATTTCGTTATAAAAGTGCGTGGGAATTTTTACGTCACAAATTTATTGTAAAGTCATTTAAAAGAGATTGGTTTAAATATATATTCGAGTTTTTTTCTTACTATATACGTATAGGGAATTCAATTTTATGGATAAGTCTTATTAGCAAACAATTAAACATGTCATGAAATTGGGGATAAGTGTGTCAGTTGTTGCCATGTTGCTTTTTAAAATTAATCATTACGTTAAATAGACAATTACATGAGCTAGACAAGTTGACATTAACTATTATTAGATAATGAGGCACATTACTGATGAATATTTTAACTGTCAAATTATTTGGATGATTTGGGTACATAAAATGTCACTTTTTTAATTGCAAAAATCAAATGTTCAGTACAAAAGAAAATATATTTAGTGTTTAAAAATTGATGTTTTGAATTACATGCATATTAATTTTAAGGTTTTGTAACAATTGCTTATTCGTTTGAGGCGGCTGCCACGCAGCGTGACAGTGGGAAAGTTCGTTTCTAAAAGAATATTACTTTCTAAAAAATAAAATAAAATAAAAATAAATCAAAAATTAATACGTATTTGTAGTTTAATAATTCAGTTTTGTGTGGTATAACTGAAAACACTTGTCTATGAATAGACCAACTCTGCAATCATTACGCCAGAATCGTGTTTCTTTCCTTATCTTTTTTCCATTTTCATCTTTTTTTGAACAACTAACTTTACACTGTCTTGTAGGCTTACGTTTTGTAGGAATTGTAGGAATATGGGATATAAAAAGTCATTCAGTAAGACAGCCAGGGTTATGTACTGTAGGTGGTTTGCCACGATTCTTTCGTCCAGAAGCTGCATCATCATATTTATGTAAAAGCTCTTCCACAATTTGGATTCGAAATTCTTACGATGTGATACGTTTTCCAACAACGATAAGATATAATATGTTTTTCAGCAACGATAAGATGTAATACGTTTACTTAACTATTTTCACAGAGCAAAGATAAATTCCAGAGTACCTTGTCTAATAAATGTAGAAATATCTTTTAATAATATTTTTTAAGGCATTTTCGGATTGTTGAACGAAAAGATATTTCCTGATCACAGTGATCCACACAACCAGTTGTAAATTATCCCGTATAATACTCGGACGTGTCGTTTTGGAGCACATGTGCAATGCCCGAGATTATCTCGGGCACGGTATTTTGGAGCACCAGTGCCATTTCTCAGATAATCTCGCGTATGACAGTTAAGGCTGCCTTCGCCAAATGTACGAGGGCCTGAACTAAAAGCGAAGCATTAAAATTTCAAAATATTGTATAACTAATTATTTTTACCTTTTAACATATAAAGGGATATCTCATTTAACATTACCGTATAGGAAAAAAATAAGGAAACACATTTAATATCATAACAAATGGGTCAACTTGGATAAAAATGAGGAGCATGATGAAATGCTGCTCTATTTTAGATAGCGAAGCCAGAATATAATATTAATGATCGAATACTTTTTATTCCGAAAAATTCCTCCAAATCTGGGTCTTATTCTTTAACATTATGCCGAAGACAGCCTTAAAAGCTTAAAGATTTAATTTTTCGACGATGAATTTAAGAAATTATTGGCACTAATTTATGATTATATGAATGGCATTATGGGTAAATAAAAAACTAATTAACACACATTGCTTATGCAGATAAAAATCTAGAATAAAATGTTTTACAAATTTAAATATTTCTTGAAGCTAACGCAATGTATTTAAAAGTAATGCTACTGTGTTAATCATTTTCGCTTCGTAAAACTTCGAGTATCTTTTAAAATTTATGGTGATAAATGGTATTTATATTTTCTAAAAATACATATGCCAGAGAGCTGAGTTTTGATTCCGATACTGCTTAAAATATATTTATATTAATGAATAATGAAGGTTTATACTGATTCTTCTCTCCTCTACTTTTGAATTCAAGATTTCTTTTCCTACCATATTCCTCAGGAAGCAAACTATCTTTTACATTGATTGAGACCACATCATTAGTCGTTAGTTTTCTAAATATCCTAACATATGCTATATCTCATGATCTAATATTTTTGTACCTCGAACTTCGTATTTGGTTACGAAGATATTCGTAAATATAATTTTCACGTCATAGTATAGGTTAAGTAGGCTTTTTTTTCTTTATGAACTTAAATTTTCTCTCTCCACGTCCTTTTTACATTTTGTTTCTTCCCAAAAAGTTTTGTTACGAATAGATCAGGACGAATTCTTTGATTTTTAATTATCTGTTTTAAGCATATGTGATTTTCGTGAATACTCGCCGCGAGACCAACTTGAAAATAACACTTTTATTTTTATTTAATGAATGGAACTATACAATAACTAATGTTTTTTTTAGTTTTTTTTTAATGGGCTGCGGATTGGCGTTTTACCATTGCAGACCTAGTATATTCCCCGGAAGCTAGTATCTCTTTCTAGTGCGGCAATATATAGGCACAAGTATTTTTGACAGATTATTTGCGGCACAATCATCGTGAGTAATTTTGACACCCAGTTTCCTCCCCAAAGGGAGACACCTGAGCTTTGTCGATGCAAACATGTTCTAGGATTTAATCTAGGAGTACCCAAGCCAAACAGACACTCTAGGGATTTTTTACATGCCGTTAAATCGTACGACATGACCGTGTAGAATTTCTGCATCATGAATATCCACCGACTTGAGCCGGGGTCGAACCCGCAACCTTGGGTGCAGAAGGCCAGTGTGACAAACCAATCACATCATCCAACCGGCTATAACTAATGTTTAATTTGATGTATGTATGCAGCTGAGTGGCAACGGACTTTGGCTCACGTGCATTACGTAAAACTAGAGAAGTGATTTTGTCATTTTTCAATAAAAACTAACTTGTTCTACTGGGCTTGCTATCAATCTGCGTGTTTTTTTTTCTTACCTGAAATTTATTACAACAAATATCTGGACTATCAACATCGCTCTCGGCCCTTGGAAAAATAAGGTAGGCTTAGTTATTTTTATTTTTGAAGTTAAGCCTAAAATTTGAATTGGCAGTTATAAATCCTACTTCTAAATATTTTGGTGACATGTAATCATTTTAAGCATTTTTGATTCATTATTTTGAAACAGGATCATGTAATTTTTACAATGAAACAGAAAGAGAAATAATTAGAAAGCCACAAAATAACATCTGGTTAATGACGGATGCTTTTGCTAAATATTGGCATCAAAACTAATATACTAGCTAAATATTGATAAATCTAATGATGTTAAAAATGAAACTATTAAGATGAGTTATCATAAAGAAAAATTGTTTTCCTTTTTTCATGAACTTAAAACATTATACGGATTGTTATATCACTAATGAAAAGTATTGCTTTACTTCTAATACTTAGGTAGGTGGCCGTGTTTAAGCCTAGTGATCAAGGGTAAAGGACTCGTGGCTAGCGTGTCATGAGTTCGAGCCTAGTGCCAGCGAAAATCTGACGGGCAGAGGAGGCCGAGGCTCGTTAAAAATTTTGAGGCTTGAATGTAGTTCCGTTGGTGTGGTGTGGAAGTTAGGAAAGAGGGAGGAGAAACCAGCTCAGGTGTCAGCCTCATTACTTGACTATGCTTCAAAATTACGAGGTCCATTGCCAAAAGCTGTCAAGTAGCTGAGTTTGTGACGTTAATATTCACTCACTCACTCCAATGCTTAGAAAATTAGTCTTTATTTTAAGCTTGCTGTCTTACATTGTACTTAGTGTTTAGCCTAGTAGTTATGGCAGTGAACTCTTGGCCAGAGCGTAACGGGTAAGAGTCCTAGTGCCACTGAAGACTCACCGTGTGGAGGAGGCTGGTGCACCATTAAATCTGTCCAAGCTCAATGCCCTCCCGTTGGTGTGACAGTTGCGAGGGGTTGAAAGCTTAAGTGTCGACTTCGTCTTTTAACCGAAGTTCAAAATTTTGAGGTCCGTTGTCGGTGAGTCTCATGTTGATTATAGTGCGACGTTAAAACAATTCTCACTGTTATCTAACTTTTTGAAAAACTATTTTTGTGTTTGTTGTCTGCTCCAGTGGGTCCCATATTGCTAAAGCATTTAAATCTTAAAATGTTTTAAAATAATGAGAAGAATTGTGCAAAAAAAGAATCATTTAGCAATAAATTACTGTCCTGCATACAATTTAAAAATAACATTATAATACATATGTATGCAATTTCGGTAAATTTTTTTAAAAGCTTTCACAAAATTATTGGAATATGTATTTAAAATTTTGATTGAAATAAACTATGATTCCTGTTATACTTCCTAAAAAATAAGTGTCGCCCATCCGGTATAGTGGTTAGCAACGCTGACTGCTGTGCCGTAGAGCCCGGGTTCGAATCTCGGAGAAGACATGGATGTTTGCAATAGTCCCTTTGCGACATGGGGGTACTCTAAATAACCGTCGAGCCGTAAGTCCTCTTATGAGGTTGGTGGAAGGCCCTAACCCCTCAGGGTGTTCTTCTAAAATGGGGTGGAACCGAGCTAAATCGTTCTGTCACCTTCGTGGTGCTCAAGGCTATGGCCAACGATAAGCGTACATCTAGCCTCTTGCCATGATGGATTTCGTGGGCCTGGATCTGACATAGTCGAGATCAGACGGTATAAGAAGCAACAATAACAAAAAATAAGTAACAAATAAATATTTGACCAATTAAGGTACTGTAAGATAAAGGAACAAAATTTAATAAATGGCAAATTAAAGATCCATAGTAAATTTAACCTTTTAACAGTCATGCCCAAGATTATCTCGGACACGCTACTAGTATTGTAAAATGTCATACCCGAGATAATCTCGGCCGTGATATTTTGTACATTTACTGGACAGGGTACTCTGGAGCTCATTTTTGCTCTATAAAAGTTTAGTTGAGAAACTTATTACATTTTTATTATTTCGAATCCAATTTGTAGAAGAGCTTTTTTATAAATATGATGATGCAGCTACTTGATGAAAGAATCGTGGCAGACCTTCTACAGTAGATAATTCTGCCTGTCTTACTGAACGGCATTTATATTTTATATTACTCGTACTCCTGCGAAAAGTGAGCCTACAATACAGTGCAAAGTTTGTTGTTAAAAAGAATGCAAATGGGAAAAAGATAAGAAGGATGGAAACACAATTCTGGTGTAATGATTGATGAGTTGGTCTGTGCTTGGAAAAGTGTTTCCTTGTTATACCGCATAAAACTGAATTATTGAACTACTAACTACTAATACACTGAACTTTAACTTTACTGAACTAATAGTACATGTTCATTTTTATTTAATTTACTTTTTTTAAAAAATAATGCTTCACTAGAAATGAAGATTACCACTACCACCCTGCGTTGCAGCTGCCTCAAGCGAATATGCTTTTGCTACAAAACCTTAAAAATTTTTGTACATGTAATTCAAAACATTAATTTTTAACTACTAATTATATTTCATTTTGTACTGAACATTGAATTTTTGCATTAAAAAAAATTTGAAAATTTATACACTAAAATCATCAAAATAACTTGACAGTAGGGACTGACTTAAAGGGTTAATGGACATATTTTTCGTTCAATTTTATTATACAGATGTATGTCGTAGATTAAGGTAAGTAACGACACTATTAACTAAACTATGACCTGACGCGTTGGTGCAAAATTTAACTTCCTAATTCTGAAAGCAAAGAAGTCGGAATCTAGAAGCTCGACCTCTGATTGCAATTATTAAGATCAGCAATTTCATAAGCAAATCATTATCAGAGAACAGCTCTAAACTTAACTAAATTACTTCATTTGAGACGCATCTCATAAAGCACGCCTATTTAAATTGAAAACTGGAATAATTGCCAGTGTTAAGAAAACACGTTATTACTTTGATATTATGATTAGTTACAGCTTAGAAATGCAAATTATGATTACGTCTTTGCAAAACTTTTGCGATTTTAACCCACAAATGCTAATTCTCTTGATTACCTTCTGGATTTTGAAGTATTTTCAAGAAAGTCTGATTATAAAAGTTCTACTTAAAATTTATTCTCAATCTCTCATTCTAAGAAGTTACTAAATAGGGCGCGCGCGTTGTGCATGCATCTAATCAAACTTTCAGTTTCTATTGAATTTATTTTAATTATGATTTATTATCATATCAAAGCGTGATGATGAAGAGGTGAACTACAAGAGTTAATGTTTTTCCATGCACTCTTCAGACTGATTAAGTAAATTAGCATCTACGCATCTTTTGTCTCATAACGCTGATACAATTAGATACAGTGCATAGAACTGAGTGTGCTTTTAAGAATATCGTTATACGTTCTGATTCCCTTTCTGCAATACAAGCTGTGATATCTCTGAAAACTGTATAGGGAATCTTGGATTGCTTTTGACATTAAAAACAGAATATTGTTTTCCAATGGGTTCCCTCCTACTGTGATATCTACGGAAATGAGAGAGCTGATTTTCTAGATAAAGAAAACTCTGGTGTTTTACAATGCTTTTAGAGAGGAATCCCATACGCTTCTATTAGCAGAATTGTTAAAAATATCGTGATATATATTTATGAAACTTATTTAAATGAACAAATTTGTGATAAGTCTTGGAGAGAGATGCTGAATGAGATCTCAGATCATCCGAGACTACAAATGGTTGCTGCCTTCAGGCTGAAAACCAGGCACGATTACCTCTCCAAACTGTGTTTTGTGCAGGAAGAACTCCATAACGAATACTGAGCACCTGGAGATTTGCCCTGCTTTCTCTCATAATATCTAGAATAAATAATGTAGGGCCAGAGAGCAGTTGCAAGCTCTGAAATCTGACTGACTTTCTGACGTTTAGGCTTCTGATTCTTTTTTGATTATTTGTTTTATTGATCCTAATTTGTTGCTACTCTTTGCGTGATTGCGTTGAGTGTTTTCACTCCTGCGAATGCTACATTCATCAAGTCCTGCAGGTGGAAATAAAAAAAAAACAATGTGTAGTGTATAATGAAATCAAAAACTATAAGTTTAACTTATAGTTTATATGAAATTAATGTCTTATATTTTTTGACAAATAACCATTTTTTTTTTTTTGAAAATGCATTTATAAGCAAAGTTAAGTTTTAAACAGAATGTCTATCATTTATGTTCTAAAATAAATATTTAACTGACATTTATATACGAAATATTAAAGAATTTTGCTATTAAAGAGAATTTTTGTCAGAAACTTGCATTTATAGAAAGGAGGAGGCTTTTATAATTTATGGATCCACGTTTTTGCTGACGAACAAACGGGTAAAGCGGGGCAACATAAAAGTACAACACAAACACAAGACAAGTACGCGCTCATTTAAAACAGACACAAAAGCATTCTTTGTTCGCTGTAGAGATCTCGTCTATTTATATTAATGGGCAGCCGAAAGCTACTAAAACCATGATTTCGATAAAGGCTTTTCTGATTGGTCCAGATACGCGGTTGATACAAGTTGCATCATTCTAATTTAAAAACACTAAGATTTTAGTTCTTTGAAATATAAGGTTGTAATTAGTTCCTTTTAGGCGGATAAATTAAAAATTAATTATCACGGGAAGTCTTGGAGGGCGTAAGAGCATAATGAATTAAAATCCCTCAAGAGAAAGTTTATAAGTAATTATTACATACATATCACACAGTCGATTTGCTAATTTATGTGTGAGGGAAGTTGAAAAAATGCACTGTACCTGCAAGAAAGGCTTATACACATCAATAAAAATTTTACACACACTTTTAAAGATAATATATTTATTTATATTTATATAACTGTGAAAGACCGATATCTAATAAATATCGATATTCTCCAGTGATTGTCAACATTCTTCTAGTCGCTTTGCGTATGCACGAATTATTAGCTGTTGTTGTTCATGCCACCTGTCTGACATAGTGAGATCGAGGCCCACGAAATTCATCGTGGCAATGGGCTAGAAGTACGCCTGTAGTTTGGCTTTTAGCCTTGAGCACCATATAGGTGACAGTACGATTTAGCTTGGAGAAATTTACAAAGGAACGGTAGATGGAGACACCATCTATCTCCACCTCCACAATTTAGGCATGGAACTGAATTGAAGGGAAATTTTCTCCAGTTCCCTGCACTCGTGATTCAGCCCACAAGACTTTCGGACCCACTGATTTAACGAGCACGTGCTCCGCGTGTACTCGGAGGGTATTTGGCGGTACGAGCATCGAACCCAGGCCTTCCGGTCAGGAGACAAGTGCTCTAACCACTAGGCTACCCACGGCTTTCAATATTAGCTAAGTATCATCATTCCTCTCTTCCGTAGATTATTTTCGGCATTCATCATGCAATGGTGGAGCATGTAGAAAAAAAATATTTTTATATCATTAAGACAAATTCAACTTTTCAGTACATTATATATATCAAACTAGGTGAATAATATTATGATGCACGACAAAATAGAAGAAAAATTAGGTAACAGACCATTAAAAAAGTCTTGAACCTGAAACGTTCTTTGTAAAAATTGCTGTTCTTTTTCGTGTTTAGCATGAATCTTCTTTCTCTCATGTTTATTCTTTTTTCTACTTTCTGTGTGGCTATGGTAACCTAGTGGTCACTTTGTGGTCATCGTGTCATGAATTCTAGCCTTAATACCATTGAAGACCCACCGTACAAAGGGACCAATGCACATTCAAATTGTGTCGTGGTTCAAAGTCTTCATGTTACAGTGGTGTGGTGGTTTGGAGAGGTGCTGCCAGCTCAGGTGCCGTCCTCGTCGCTTGGCTATTGTTCAAAATTATGAGATTCGTCACCAAAAGCCCTCGTGTTTTTTTATAGTGCCTGTTTATTATTATATTAAACACTTTCTATAAAAGGAAGGACCTCCATCTTCCTTCTTTCTTACTGTTGAAGCATGATTCCCCGCAAGATATTAAGTATTATATTTAGCTGGAGCTTTCTCTATACATATACATCATACCTTTCTATACACAGCTTTTTACAGAAGAATAAGCTGCCTTTGAACAGTAGGGACGAGGGGCGTCTTAAGGCACGGACCAACTGGGACTAGGCCAAGGGCCTCACTCTCGGTGGGGGCCTTATTTCATTCTGATTCATCTTTAATAAGATCATGATCTGAATAATTTTAATGTTCGAATATTAGTCAGGTACATTTTCTCCGAAAAACAAGGAATTTCAAGCTACATGTCAATTGGCAACAAAGTCTTGACCAAAATGTGATGACCGTTGCCCATGCCTAGGCCTAGGCCAGAAACCATAAACTATTCAGTCAAATCATTTAGTCAAAATTCTGACGTCGGTCGAGCTGATTTGTGAGATTGTAAGCTATGCACATTTATTTGTTTCAAGTTACTGAATGTACGAGTATTTGACGATACATGCTGTATGCTGCCTACTTTAAAGGTTAAAGGTAGGGGCCTACTTTTAAATAAAGGACCAGGTACTCAAAAAATGTTTATTTGTATCTTTGGTCGGAGAGCCTCAAAAAGTCTTAAGACGTCCCTGGTTGGAACTCCTCAGGGATTTATATTTCATCTGATTATTTTTCAGAAATGTTTACGACAAAATTGTGATCACCAACAGGAATACAAACTAGGTTGTTAATACCGGCTTGTAGGGCTACAGGTAGAGGATAGTACTAAGTATGGCAATCAATCATCTGATACATCTTCAGGAAAACGTCATTTGCAGCTGTGTTTTCGACCGTGATATGTTTTACCAATATTGAAGAGACAGACATGCATTTAATGTACAATGGTTCTTAGGCGAATGACAGAGGTGCACTACAATCTCAGTAACGCCTTTTAGGATACGCGTATGCCAAACTACTAAATATTTCAGTGGTTGCATTGGTAACTTTGTGAAAGTGGTTCATTCATTGCCAGGTCTGATAACAGAACTGAAACAAGAACTGTACGGCATCCACAGAAAAAAAAACCAATTTAAATTTTTAACTGTGAAAAAGAAATTTTATTGAACACATTAAAATTTTTATAAGATTTACTTTTTTTAGAGAAACGTTCCGGTTAGAATAAGTAATAATATTTTACGAAAAAAGTGCAATTTAAATTTCAGTTAACTACAATTATTTACTAATCCTATTTTTTTACTGTTAATGTAATGTATTTTGAGAAGAATAAAACTATTTCAGTGCTTTCTGAAATGTATGCAGAAACTAAGAAGGCTGAGAAATTAAAATTTCAGAAGTATGAGCAGAAGGAAGGATGGAAAGACTGATCTGAAGACCTATTTGGGTCAGAAGAACATGTATATACTACATGCGGCAAGATGTTCTGATTAAGTGTCCGAAGAATGTATTAGCGACGAGCACAGAGCATTTCTGTAAAAGCTATTGCAAAGGACGCATCAATTTAAAAGTAATCGAGTTGTTGCTCAGTGTGATATGTCCAACAGACTAGATGACTTCTCCAAAAGTCAAACAATTGAAATGGTGGAAGAAAATTGAGTGTATAAAACTGGATCGAGCACACCATCATTTCAAGAGCTTGAAGAGTATTTCAAACTACAGCTGTAGCTGTGTCCGAGGGTTCAATAGTAATTGTCCTTGAGCAACTGTGGTGGCTAGTGATAAGTATATTATCCTAGAAGCTAGAAGGAATAAAAAGAAGCAATTCAACGTACAACAATTGCATTGCAAGATACATAAAATAAACTACTGAACATCCTTTGCAGTGTTTTCTAATCTGTGTAATCAATTTCTACGATACTTGTAACACAAAAACTGAACAAATTAGGATTAGTAATGTAATCGAGTACTTGTTAGGAATTAAAGCATATTTAGCCAGATAAGCGATTCTGGTCGCATATATATCTGGAAAGAGTGGGAAACGCATCAAAATCTATTTAACATTATCCAGAGGGATCAGTTTGGAGATATCGAAGTTTGAAGTGGTATCATGCTTGGTACCCTTTTATTTATTTTCCCATCCTTTGAGAAGGTTCAATCCTTGTTGCAACTTTATATCGAGACTCTGCTTCCTCATTGTGTCTTTTAAAATGCTGTGGGCCCTCTTTTCCTCTTTATGAAAGACTACGCTACAGTGTAGCTGTATAAGAGCTGTTGGAAAATAAAGATTTTCAGCGCATGGATTGGTCGGCATAGTCCAAGGAAATAAACCTAATCGCAAATATGTTATGTACTATGGAATTATATATCTGGCAGCAAGCAGTCACAGGTCAAATCCGGAGCTGCGATTGGGTGCTACAAGAGAAACGGTCAGCAATTTTTCAACAGTCAATGGCATTATTGTTGACAACTTTGTATACTCAGCATGAAAAGACAATATAAATTCTGCACAGAAGTCAGAAGAGATCATATTCATTGCTGAAAGTTGGATTTTCTCGCCTATCACGTATCGCAAGAGGGTTTCTGTCTTCAATCCATCAATGCTTGACACTATTTTTTAAAGTTTCTTTTTATTCTTTGGATTTCTTTTTGGAAAACATTTATTTGCTACTCCTCTAACAAAAATTTACGTGCACGCATGACATTTGATTTACAAGTACAACAAACTATGTATAACAAAAGTTGGTATGGGTTTTACGATAACGTGATTGATATTTGTACAATACTTCTTTTTATGAATGCTTATTGAAAATTTCTTAAAAAATGTATAAATTCTGAGTTCAATTATTTAAAAAAAAATTATTGCTTTGATTCAAAAATGCATACCAACTTTTGTTGTATGTACTATTAGTAATAGGTAAAAAAAATTCAAAGCATTAGGCTCAATAGAAAAAAGGCCTTAACAAATGAAGGCAAACTAGTTATTTTATTTTTCCGAGATATAAGATTAAAGTCTTAATTTGCCATAGGGATGTGAATAAAAACGAACATAAAAGCTATCATAATGCCACGTTTTTTTAAATTTAGAGCTTTTAAATTTTGTGACGTTATAGAAAAGTATATGAAGAATAAGTTAGCCTAAAACAATTAGATTTGATTTTTTGATCGATTTTTGTCAATTGATTCGTACTGTGTCCCCTTAAATTTAATAAATATTAAATTTAAAATATATTTATTAAATATTTAATAAATATAAATATAAATTTAGTTAATATTCGAATACATTCTATATATATTAGTAATAGTTACATTAATGAAAATTTTGCACGATATTAAATATTTATATTTAGCCGAGATTATTAAAAATAATCAATAAATAATACATTTCGTAAAAAGACATTTTACTCTTTCATTTTAATCGATTGGAGCTTATTATCCTTCATCTGAGTAAAAAAAAATTTTTTTGATGATAATAGACTTGCACATTGTAAATATATTTTTTATTCCTATCTGGTCACTGAAGCAAGTTTTTTTTTATTCAAAAGGCTGGGTAGGTTTAAGGCTTATGAAATAGCCTGGAGGCTGTGATCTTTTTTTCTCCGAATGCTACCAAGTACAATTTAATTATATTAAAATGACAATTGTATGGATGAAAGCGAATGATACTATTTCGAATAAAAGAGGCATTAGTACAATTTTAAAATGTGGACTCAGTATAAAATTTCAAAATTCATTCAGAATGAATTGAAAAATAAAGTATACATTTCACTATCTTTTGAAAAAATTTAATCGTCTTAAATCATTTCAATGGAACATCCGTAAAACCGAAGTGGGATGGGAAGGTAAAGACAAACTATTAATAATTTTAAAAAACATAGCGAACAGGGAAATCGCGATATTATCTTTCTCTGATTTCTTTTGTTTATTGCTTTTATCAAAAAATATCCTATATTAAGTATCCTTAAAAAATGTATTTTTTCTTATGTTATGCAAGATCTCTATTTATGAATATTTCATGATATAGATGAAATAGACTTACGAATATTGTCAGAACTTGAGAATAAGTTGGGCATTTAGTAAATGAACTCCTCTCCAAAATATAAGAAAACCAAGGCACTTAACAAAATTGTGTATGTGCGTTTTGATCAGTTTTATCAAATTTCGAGAGATAAATAGATTGGATGCTGGCCTTAAGTAAATTGAGCATGATTTTGTTGAATATCACATCTAAGACAACACGAGGTTTATTAGTGAGATAACCTCATAAATTTGAAGCACATCCAAGTGACCAAGAAAGGCCTTTTGAGCCTGATTTATAGAGTAAAGGGCTTGTTATCATGGGTCGGGTCTGATTTATTTTATTTATTACTCGGGAAAACCATCATCACTCAGAAAGGTTTTAAAGCTTGGGATATGTTCTATTGGAAAGATTATCAAATTGCAAAGGAAACAAACGAGTGGTAGCCCACCGGACAGAATTTTTTTTAGCCGAAAACTACATATATAAAAACATATAAAAATAAATACAAATATAATTTCAAAAAAAAAATCTATATCTCAGAAATATAAAGAAACATTTATTTTCAATAATATTTATACCATTTTTAAAACTTGAACACATATCTATTTTTCTACATTATCAATATTTCGGTTCATGCAATCTGTACATATTGTGGAAATTTTATGTGTGTCCATATTTTACTATCCCAACGAAACGTTGTTGTTGAAAAGTTGGACCTCCTCCTTTATTTTGTCATCGTTGCTGAAGTGCGTGTCGAACAAATGTTTACTTAGACACTGGACATCAAGCTACTCAACACTTGTAACTCTTTCGTAAGAAAGTGAATGTCTGCAGCATCTTTCTTCATTGTGAATTCCTGGATGGCTTGACTACCTACTTTACTTGCTGGAATTTTTGACATCCATGCATGACCCGGCATATAGTTCAGTCCATTGGCAATTAATTTTCATTGATTAAGAAGAGTTTACTTTTAAAAAACCTCAAATTTCGTTCTTTGCGTTAGTACCAAGCAGAAGCTCCTGAAGGAATGGCTATTATGTCAAGAATGACATCCCAGTGAAGTTTATTTGGAAAGGGGAAAAGCCATAAACTCGGTATTTCAAACAAGAACACGCCCTCCCGCCTTTTATTTTCTTTTTTAGCTTATGATTTGGGAGAAGAATTCGGGAGCTTCTATAACACTCATAAAACTTCTAAGCAAATTTTTCATAATTATAGAAATTTCTTTTTGAATTTCTTTTTTCAAAAAAGAGTAAATAGCTATAGGTTGCATATTTCATCTTCGAAAAGATATTTCCCAGAATACTTTTCTTCTTTACTTCACACATGAGAAAATCTTTATCAAGTTATACGATATTCTTCTAAATAATTACATTTATTTTTCTATCACTTTTTAACTTTAATAAAATATATAAAGATTCAAAGTAAATAACTTTATGCGATAAAAAAAGTATTGAAGTTACCCATACTATATCAGATATAAAAAAAATGCATACATTCGAAATTAATTTTTATCTAAAGAGCCAGTATTAAAGAACTTATATAAAGAAAGATTGAGTCTTTATATAAGTTTAACCCTTTCGGGGGCCATTTATTTCTCTTTTGAATTTCTCACACTTTTTTATGTTTTATTAACAATTAAACAATAGCATTTAAGGAAATATATTTTATTTTGTCGAATTTTATGTTTACATTGAAATTTTAGGGGTAGGAAGAATACTTCCGAAGGAAATATTCACCGTCATAAAGAAAATTAAATTTAATGGTGATTTTATTTGCCATGAAAAGAGAAAAATGTTGCAATGGACAAGGGGACATCACATTCTGCACACATGTATCGGGTCCTCTTTTCTTGTCTCTTTTTGTTACATTTCCTACATCGATTATAGTTGAAAATCATCTTTGGCATATGATTTCGCACAGTGGCTAAGCGCACATCATCCAGAACTACACACGGCTTTGCTTAGATGCTAGCAGCACGCACTTTCCTTTTTCTTGAGAAATATCCGTCTATTAGCTGACGAGCCAATGCTATACGGAATGCTAGTTGGTCTAAACTTCTGTTTCTTTTGTTCACTTTCCACAGTATGAAACTATTTATGATGGTAAGGTCAATAAAAGATACGATGCCACCATTTTACAGATCTTATTTGGTATCTTTCTTTTCTTTTATCGAAGCTATCAACCCCTCTCATGACATCCTTATATGCAGCGACACAGCTTTTGGATAAGTACTTCTTCTTTAATACCATCTTTTTTTTTGTCCGATTTACAGATGTCATATCCGCTGGATTAAGGCAGTAGCACAAAATTGAAGTGGGAATAAGACTTTTTATCTTTCTAATAGCAAGCCCAATATATTATAATGGGTTTTGCGCTTCCCACAGGTGTATTTTGTGAGATCATGTAGATGAAAAGTAATCTTCCTAAGGCCCTTTGAAAGGGTTTACACCAAAGATCAATAAAACAAAAGAAGAAGAAAAATGCAAGCACACACACAATAAAATTGTGCTGATTATTTTGTATATTATAAATTACAGTATTGTGTATATTTATATATTTTAAAATGAAATTAAATAAAATCCTAAAGAGAAAATAGAAAAACTTCAAACATATATTTAATGACTTTTAGGAGATTTTTCTATATTCTCATTTTAGTGCTTTAATACAAATGGAATTTTAAAATATCTTTTTAATGTGGTATTATCCTTTTCTTACAGGAAATACTCATTGGATACGACTTTTCCACAATGTACTTAATGCCATTATTGTTGAGAAGTGTTAAGACCCCTTCAAACTATCCAAGTGTTGCGGTTGTAGCCATTTGATAATGACTCTAGATTGACGTGTCGCGGGTTCAAACGCACGCGATGCATAGATCTATCAGTGGAGAGGTCTCACTTAAATCATATATGTATATTTTGTAATACACTAACGCAGTGCTTCTCAAACTTTCAATATTTGCGACCTAATATTTAATCATAATTTTCATCGTGTCTCCCTTCCTTACAATAACAATATATTGAATTCAATAATACTATACTTTGACGCTAAGGCTATAATACGAATTTAACCTATTTAGTGCCACTGACGAATATAAACACCTCACTCACCCAAAGCGATAATTGCCGCAGACGTACATATACGTCTTTTCAAAGTATGATCTTTTCTATGCATTGCTATCCATAAAATTATTTCGCAGGTTTTGGATTGCAATAAAAGGACATTGACAGTATTTGTGAAGTATTTACTTTTTTCAGAGAGGATGTTTGCTTATTTATTCCTTTTCTCCCCCCCCACCTCAAAACGGTGGCATTGGGGAGCGAATCGAGTAACTTTTTATCGGCATTTAAGGGTTAATTATAAACCTTACAAATTATCAAGATAATTGTTATATAATTTTTGTACATAATTTTATACATATAACAAGCCCAAGGGGTCACTAGTAATTGTTACACTTGTTTTTATAGTATTGTTAAATTAATTATAAAGTACATTGTGCAGTACTGATACATGTATAAGTTTTTTTTTTATATCAGTGCAAAATGTGGGTATTTGTTTACGTCAGAATATATTTTATTTACTTTTAGTAAATTAATAATTTTTAAAAAATAATCTTTTGTTTACGACTTTTCAATATGCTTGCGCCCCCCTTGCGGAGTTATCACGCCTCCCTAGGGGACGCGCCCCACAGTTTGAGAAACGCTGCATTAACGTATTTATGGGTGTATCTATTTTTTTTTATTCGAATTTTTTTCTGATAATGTATTTTTTATTTTTACTATGTGATGTATTTAAGTTTGAAAGTCAATGGGGTAAAATGAATACAGGTACATATTCATCTCTACTAACTTTCTCACATTCCATCCCCTGAACACTTGATTCGTCTGAGCTTAAATGAAGAGAAGAGATAAATTCCCAACAAATTCTGTAGAGTATTCTAGTCATAAGAAAGATCTGGTTATGCTGGGAAATAAATGCTTATTTTACACAGATATTTAAAACGGAGGTATAGTTCAAGAAGACTAAAGGAGTCAAATGGTATAGGGGCACTGACTGCTGTACCGTAGGGTTTGAGTTTGAATTCCGAAGGAGGTGTGGATGTTTGAAAATGTATAGTGCTTGTGCGGCATAGGGACACTCTAAATATTCATCGAGCTGAAAGTGCTCTCGAGAGATTGATGGAAGAGGAAAAGAGTCGAGGGACCCCTGACCACCCACAGGGTGTTCTCCCTCAAAACTAGGGTGGAATGGAGCCAAAAACCAACTGTCACCTGCATGGTGCTCAAAGCTGTGGCTAACGAAATTCCTAATCTAGCCCCTTCCCATGATGAATTTCGTGGGCTTCGATTTGACACCATTAATCGGGTGGCATTAGTAACAACAGAAAAAAGCAGTTGCTAACTCGATGGTTCTGCCAAAACATACGGAAGTGCATTGTTAAAGTTGGTATCATTTTAAAGTTACTGAAACTTAGGAATCGCATACGACCTTGAAATCTTAGTTCGCTAATAGAGAATTCAATGTTTAGTCATTAATCGCTCAAATTGTAACATTTCGAGGGTTCTACTTTATTATTCTACTAATAGAAATTTTATTATTAAATGGTCCCAAAGAGAAAAAATCAGTTTTAATTCTTAGTTTGCATAAGATTTTTAAATTTAATATTTGCTGTTGTTGCTCATGCCACCTGTCTGACATAGTCAGATCGAGGCCCACGAAATTCATCGTGGGAATGGGCTAGATGTACGCCTAGCCTAGAGCACCATACAGGTGACAGTACGATTTAGCTCGGTGAAATTCCCGAAGGGACGATTGAGCATTACGATAGATGGCACCACCATCTATCTCCACCTCCACAATTTAGGTATGGAACTGAAGTGGAGGGAAATTTTCTCCAGTTCCCTGCACTCGTGTTCCAGCCCACAAGACTTTCGGACCCACTGATTTAACGAGCACGTACTCTGTGTGTACTCAGAGGGTATTTGGCGGTACGGGCATCGAATCCAAACCTTCCGGTCCGGAGTCCGGTGCTCTAACCACTAGGCTACCCACGGCCTTGCTGTAATATGCTCTCTTATTTTTATTAATGTCATACTTTTCAAGTTCTATCTTGATTAAAATTTCAATCCCCTTACTTAGTAGGAGTTCTGGTTAAATCTTTTTTGTTAACTTTATAATGTAAAATATTTGCTTAACATTTTGTACTTAACTGTCTCAGAACTCACCTGTCGGTTTTATCTGTTGTTGACGTAGTATTGTAAACATCGCCTCTTGTACAAAAAGAACAATCGTTTAATTATTTTGCAACTCATCTTTTTTTTGTTGTTGTTGTTAAAGAATTAGCTTTATTTATCACAAAATATTTGTCGGAACACTTAGTTGTTTCAAAACTTACCTGTCATTGATTCCCCTGTTCATGTAAATTTCACCTACAGTAAAATGAATCAACAGTTAATTATTTGGTTACTGTTTTTGATTTGTAATGTAAATGTTTCTTTACCTGTTAAAACCGTGTGAGAAATTTGACAGATTTATCTGGTAGTGGGTATTTGGGGTTTCGACTCTTCCTCAGAGACCAGTTTGGTAGTTTCGAGACCTCTGGGGAATTTGGTCTCCTTAGGCGATTGCTATTTGATGTTAAATTTGTAGCAAACATGCCAATAATTTTTCCTTATTGCATCATTATTTTAAATCAAAACATCCGTATCCAAAACTTACACATATATATCATGCTAATAATATTTTATACTTCTTGGTAAAATGTTGCATGCTTAAATTTAAGTTGTCAAATTATGTTTTATAATTTTTTTTTCATATTTTTTATGTGTTTAAGGAAATATGAGACACATCAAGCTAAAATATCTCCAATTTTAATCGGGTTTTAATATATAGTTATGATCAAACATTATTTTGTATTTTAGTTGTTTATTAAGTCATCAAAAACAAAGTTACATATGTATTATTGTTATCAAAATTACATATTCAGAGAAGATAATTAGTCTTATTAAATTAATTTTCAATTCAGTATATCACTAAATTATATTTTTTTTTGAAATTTTCCTGAAGAAAGATCAACAGTTAGGAGAGAAAAGTTCTCGAACCGTAATTAAATTAGTAAATTTTAAAATGTTCTGCACATATTGGTTCCTGATCATGGGCCTACTAACGTTGGATTAAAATTTTTTGATCCGAAAAATTTTTGTTGTAAAATATTAGATAATACTTTTTCAAGCGATGTTTGTTTTTGTAAACTTGTCATTTTTTGTGATTTATTTCCTTTGAATGCAAATATGTTTTTCCTAAAAGCAGTATAGGGTGAAATAAAAAAAATACTGCAAGAAACGATTTTATTTGCAACCAATAAATTCTCTGTTAATTTAATATGTATTGTAAACGTTCAGTTAAACAATTATCTAATGATTAAGCTATCGAATACTTTTAAAGTCAGTAATATTTATGTCCAAATAAAGAAGTTTCTAGAATGTACAAGTATAATGAAGTTTTGAGACAAAATCTTTTGTCACACATTTTCTTTTCATTTTTTGCGGCATAAAATTATCACATAAGTAAAACTTTTCTTCAATTATTTAAATATGAAATTCTCTAATTTTATAATGCTGACGAAATTTTTTAAAAAAGTCCATGTTTATTCTTAAGTCAATATTTTTACTGGAGATACCTGGTTAACAGAAATGAATTCTAAGAAAATTCAAAACAGTATTAAAATAACTCTCACCTAACTATTAAAAGCAATCTAATTATGTAAACGAACACTGCTGAGGTACATATCCATCAGCATCAGAATATTTCAATATCGACTCAAAAAAGTTTCAAATCAATTTTTGTTATGGCGTAAGTTTGATATTCTATTCATGAAAACTAACCCACTCGGTCAAGTCCTAAAGTTACATTAAAATAATTTTAATGTATATCTACATCCAGCTGTAAGTACTAAAACATCACCAGAATAGTAAGTAGCTCCTATTTGAATGGCTGTATTTAGTATGCTCGAATCATTCAGCGAACGAAAAATTCCATGCGTATCTAAATTAAGTTTTGCTTTTAAATAAGGGCAAGATAGCTTAATGGTCTTTGCTGGCTGCCTCTAAGAGTGTTCATCAAGTTAAGGTTGGTGAGAAAATACGTGAAAGGGATTTAAACATCAGTTCTAATTGGTACACAGAAAAAATGAAAGGCGTTTATTATGTTCTGAAACAGAGCTGGCTAGGAAGAATATTTGGTTTTTAGTAATTTATATTTAAATACCTACCACACACTACTAATTTGTATTTAATTGAACTTATTTATTCTCTTCTGTTCAAATGTTGAAAAACTGGCGCATATTGGAGCAAATATTATTAATTTTTTCTGAAACGGAATTCATTTTTAAAAACTGCTTTCATAATTCTTTTGTAACGAAGTTTATGTATTTTGGTTACAGTTATGGTTAGTTATTATTATTTTATTTAAACAGAACTTCTTGTAAAATTAGAGGAAGAAAGAAATTATAAAGTATTGATTACTTATTAATGCTTTAACTCTTGTGTACTTGAAAAAATATTATGTAACGTATTTATTTCTTCATTTTTCACTATTAATATTTCATGTATTCAAAGTTATATGAGTTTATTAAAAAACATCCCTTTGTTAAATATTTTCATGTCTCATCACATCCGGTCACCAATGAAGATAATATTGCAATGACTTCTCATAATTTTTTTTTTTGCCTTTAAACGCTTAAAGAAATAAGTACTAGATAATTGATAACAAAAAGAACAACATTTGTTTTTATTTTTCAAGGTCTGAAAGCTATGGAAGTTGCCACTTCACAAACGATAAATAGTTTTCAGAAAAAACATAGGAGGCTACATGCTTGTAATTTTGTTATTTATTGACCATTCTCAATTGAAATTGTTAAAATATTCTAATGAAATTACATAAAGAATAAAAAAGAAATTGAATATGTATTTACCATAAATACTTTTGTTTCCCCCTTTAATTGCTAATCGATATACTCACTAATGTATAGCATGTATAAGTTCCATTTTGTATGACACTTTTTCAACGAAAAAAGAAGAAAAAAAGAAAGGTAATGGTACTTATAGAGAGACCATCAATATTTCTCGTACTAAGAACAGCAATCCACTCACACTGGTAAAAAGGAAGAGTTACTCTTATACAAAATTGATGGCTTATTACGGAGGGGAAATTAAGCAACAAACGAATGGAGTGATACCATTAGCACTACACAGATGCTCAAAGAAGTTGCTCAAATTGACGTCTAAATTATTTCACTGTGTAGCCAACACCAGTGATGGAAGGTCTGTCAAATCTTTGGGAAGATCCATTTAGTAGTATTAATCACGACCACAAGAAGTCATGGGGTGATACTTCCAAGAAATCTACATCAACTGAGTTCATATATTCGTAGAAATATCGACAGAATGTAGAAGTGAGACCATGCTTAATATCTTTTCTTAAAGCAGAGCTTCTTTTAATTTCTTAATGGAGCTTTTTGGTTGTGTACCCCCTCAATTATATGTTTTATTTCGCTACGTTCTTTCAGTTCGTGATCTACTTTGCAATGTCGTGTTTTTGGTTTGTTAAGCATATTGTACTTCTAAGTTCAGTTGCACAATATTCATTTTGATGTGCTTTATCAACCATTTGCTTACAAGAAGAGTTCGCGAGCTGTACTTCTTATTTATTTTTCAGTTATAAAAATTTCATCAGAAACTAATTCTAATTATGATTATCACAACGTTACGAAAAATTAAAGATCTGAACTTACTTTCACAATTTATTTTCATTATAATGATTTTATTCAGTTCCAATAATTTGTGTTTTCTTTTATTGTTTCAGTATACTGAATATAACTTCAGGCCGTACATAAAAAAACTTTGTTTGAAATGTCACCTAAATTTATGAGAATATGAATATATAATATATAATATAAAATATAATAAATTTATAATATGTATATATATATATATCCTGTGATATTAATTCTAAAGATTATTTCAAACTTTTTCAACAATATTTTGAGTTAAAACAAGTTTCCATCCAGATAAAAGTTTTTAATATAACTACAAGAAAATAAATTTCACTTTTTATTTTTCGAATATTTATAAAACAAAAGTAGTAGAAACATTACGTTGAAAAACAACAGAATTATCGAAGCTCTTCGCTTAAATTGATTTTACAATCGACTTAAAAGTATCCTTTTGTAATCTACTTAAAAGAAATTTACATAATTCGATACATCAATCTTTATTAATGCTTAACGCTTCAAAAACAATTTTAAGCTAAATTCTTCGTAATAGAATTTAAATCCAATGCTTGCTTTAGTAATGTATTCATTACAAAGGATTTTATTTAATTTTTTATTACCCCTTCCAGCACACACGGTGTTAAACAACATTACTAATCGATCACCGGAAGGCAAGCGTTGATTCTCAAGCGAATACTCTTTCCTATGGATGGAATAAGACAAGGTTCGATGGACAAAGAACTTCCGAAGTATGTTATTACAGATAATACTACCTTACCATCCTTTCGCGAACCTCTCACTCATGTAGAATTCAGCAGGTACCGCCCATATCATTAGCGCTATATTCTAATTAAGGAACCCCGTTGGAGACAAGGTACTAACAATGATACAGAAGTAGTAGGGGCTTGTAATCATTTTCAGTTACCGCAATAGCATCTTTTTCCGAGCATCCGAATTTCTTATTAGCTTTGCTCTATCTTACGTGCGTGAATGTTGTATTAGAAGACGTAAATACCATCCAGTAAAGTCCCGGGAGTTATTGGAAGAATTATAAATGTGCTAACTGATTTTCTCTCTCATATTGAAGACCTTTGGTGAATGTTTGGTACTATGATTGCAATTGTTTTCTCTGGTATATGATGTAAATTATTCAAATATTAGCTTTCTATTAATGAATTGTAGGTGAAGTAATGAAGTTTTGTTATATTTAGTGTTCACCTATGAATTCTAATCATGGATAAGGGTGATAAGGCAGTGTATTTGAGCATTACTCAGGTTTAAAAATGTATCCATGGTGCTTTATTTTCCAAATCAATGTTTTTGGTTGTATCGAAGCTACTAACTACTTGATGAATCATATAAAACATTATTTTTATGAATATTTTAATGCTTCTTTTCATCTATATTTCTTAGTCCAAGAATTGCGTTTACATTTATTTTCGAGTATTGCACACCGTTATTAAAGTCTGTAGCAGTTGGTATTAATTTTTTTAGCAAACTCCATTCATGTCAAGTTTTTGTTTTCAGAAAGTGTTGTTCGACCTTCTAAATAATATTTATTGGTCCCACTTTTGATAGAGTTCCAATCATTAGCTTATTTTTATTAAAAGATGAAAAAAGAGATAGTAAAATAAAAAAAAAATCCTGTATTGTTCTATCAAGAGTTTTTTAAACTTAAGTGTTAAATATTTTGATATTTTGTGATTTTTGTAATTAAATTTTTTACTTTGAGACTAAACGGTACTTTAAAACTTTCTTCTTGACTAGTTAAAACATCTGCAACATTATGTAATAACGTGGACACCTAGGGATGAAACACTCGACATGATCCAACTAATCTACTTATTTCTACACAAATAACTGACACAATTTAAAATAATAATAGTAAGAGAATGTCTCAATGTTAACCGGGAAAGTGGAGCAACGACAGTTAAACGTGAGCTACTTGAGGACTATCAAACTTGATCCTTATCTTAATTAAGGATCTAACCTATCACCCGATTTAATCTAATCTCAATTCAATCTTAGTGAACAATCTTCACTTTAAAGTTTCCTCCTAATAAGAATCAAATCATTATAATTCTAATATTATACCTTCAGTAGCAATCTATCCTGGCTCGAGTATATTTTCTCTCCTTCTCTCTTTCAAGCTAGAAAACCTCACCTACTTATAGTAAGTTAATTTACATATCACGATTTTCTTCTTCCGAAGGGTTGGTTGCGAATAACACGAATTGATAGCCCAAAGATTTCTTAAGAGGATTTGTTGGAAAAACGCGTATAGATCAAGTACATTTCCAACATACAAAAACACAGCGAAAACTACTATTATACGAATAATAATGTAAGAGAAAACACACTTGGTCTAACATCATACTCAAGTACTAACCAGTATTTTTTTTAAAGAAAAATAAATCGTGCTATAATTATTATATCGACTTTCTAAAGTATGTATATTTATTAAAAATTAATTAATGTATTTACAATTGAAAACGCAGAAAAAAAATTAATTTTCAGAACATGCTAATTGACTTAAGACAAATACAGGATCAATTCACTTTAATTTGAATAACAAAAAATATAATAAATGAATATATTTCAAATTTTGTGTGTATTAAGTAATCAAAATATGCAAAACTTTCTAAAGTTTTTTTCATAAAAATGAAGCGTATTTATAAACAACCAAATTATGATAAAAATGATTTTATCCAGAAATCCTTTTGATTCTAATTCTCCTCATATACAAATCCCTACAAAATAATCCTCAGACTCAAATATTTCTTATTTCTTACAATATAGCCTTTGTTCCTTAGTTATAAAAAATATTTCTTATTCATTAATTTTCACACAATTAGTGTTTAATGACTTCTATATCTAAACACGTACATTCAAGTTTTAAAAATTTTTATGTACCAAATCCTTTATAATGTTTTCTTTGTATATACATATCAGTAGTATTTTTCTTTCATACCTTTAAAACACTATATCAATGCTCTCTTCAATCTACCCAAATCTCTCAACTGCCATCTGCGATTTCGTTTAAGATTTTTGAGAGTTTAGAAGTTTAACTGGCGTTTTTCTTTTGAATCAAGTTTTATACGGCTCTAGAAAATCAAAAATCACCGAAGTCAAGCTGCCTAAAAATGTTAACACGGATAAAATTTCTATAAAACGTATTCTTAACTTAAAAAATTACCATTTAAAGAAAATTTTATAAAGCATAACTTCCTCAGATTTTAGTAACAGAATAACATTTCGAAATTATTAAAATCCATTCAATAAATTTATTTCTTTAAAATCAAACATCAAACGTTAATGATATCTTTTAACGCAAATTAAAATATTTTCACAACCCGAACTGAGAAAAGACTAATAGATGCCTTGATGGAATACTTAAAATATATGAAATCAAATTTACTCAAAAGAAAAACAAAGGTTCTATTGTATAAAAGTCTTTTTAGATCAGTATTATCTTATGCATGGGCAACTTGGTTCATGTCTCGAACAGATGGGAACGTGATAAGTACATACAAAAAGAATATTTTAAGATTTATTTTTGGAGGAATTCAGAGAAAAATTGAACGGGGCGAAGAAGATCAAATTTCGAGCTGTATCAGTCATATAAAGAATCTGATATGGTTAACTTCATCTAAATACAACAAATTAAATGGGCCTGTCACGTTGTCAGAATGAACGAAGACCGCACCACTACAAAATTCTTCCATGTCCAACCAATTGGCACACAAAGAAAAGGTCGACCAAATCTTAGATGGATTGATAGCCTTGAAAAAGATCTCCTAGTTTTGAGAACTAAGAATCGGAGAACACTAGCAGGAAGAAGGCTGATCTGGGAAAAGCTTCTTGAGAAGGCAAAGACCCACCCTGGGCTGTCGAGCCACTGAAGAATGAAGGAACTGAGAAAAAGTCCAATTATTTAACTATGCAGCAATTCCCCCATTTACGAGGATTCATTTTAATGCATTTCAGTTGCTAGAGCCTAAATGTCATAATAATGCTTTAAATGAATACACAAAATTGGATCAAATATGGAAATAAATGACAGTTACATTAATTTCTTTTTTGCTTAAAATGAGGGGAAAAAAATTCTTTCTTAATGTTTTATGCTATTCTCTAAAGGCTAATTACATATTTGAGGATGAAAAATGAAACTTTTATTTAAACTGTTTTTGAGGTTTCTTTTACGTGTTTTACTTTCTAGAAATTAACTACTTCAATAATTACATAGATTATTGTAGTTCAGATTTATTATTATTTTTTTTTTATTGGATGAACAAAAAATGAACAATAATTAAAATTATGCCCATTTATATAAGATTCAAGCCTGTGAGTATATCTGCATTTTTGAAGTTATCTTAATGTATTTAAAATTATCAAGAATATTTTTATTCTTAGATCAAAAATTTAGTGATACTTTTGAAGAAAATATATATTTAATGAATCCTGAAAAATTAAACAATCTATTAATATAAAAATGGATTTTTGTATATATGATCTCGTTTCACTCCAACACTCTTCAACCGATTACTAAAAAATGAAAATTCGCATGTTTATGTATTTTTTTGTGGAGAAGGTTTTTGTGCTATCCTCTTTGTTTCGGTTCCCCACCAGGTGGCACTACAGCATATCAACTTCTGCACCATTCAATCAATCGCCGTCGCCAACATGATCGCCAAAATTGATGCCAAATTTTCGCTATCGCCAACATTTCGCTGTTTCCATTGAGTCATCATTATAATGTAAGGAACGGCGTTGCACTTGCGAGTGTTACAATTTTAACTTAAAATAAGTACAACAGAAAGTAATATTAACGTATTACACATCCAGATACAAATTATTTACACTATCTTAAGTGTTCGTTACCCAAAATTTGTAAAAATGTGTTATTTTTGCTGAGCAGAGATCAACTTACGATGGTGTTTTCAAAACTCGACCCATAAGAGAGTTACGAGGTGTTATGAATAATAAAAAAATCTTTTTTATCAGCTATTAGATCTACAGACTTAAAATTTAACATATATGGTTTTTTTGTCCAGCTGAGATATGCAAAAAGCTTTTTTTTTGTTTAATTTGCAATTCACGTAAAATTACCTTATTAAAAACTTCTTTATCCTTCAATCTGTATTGTTTAATTTTTCATTTCACCCGTGCGAAGAATGGGTATACCAGCTAGTATTATATAAAGTAATTATGTGCATCTATAAATTTAAAGGCATTTCAAATAAACATACTATAACAGTAATTTCTGTTTTTTTTTATCAGCAATTATAAGCATATCTCAAAATCCCTCATAATCATACACTATGGTAATGAATTTCCCCCCGGAAAAGGGAATGATAGCTTAATCACTTAAGCAGAATTACATAGTAATGAAAAATATAGTTTCATGCTATGATGATTGGTTGATTGTTAATTAACGTCACGTCATGAAATAAAGAAAAAGAAATTAGAAGCTTCTGCTTACATATTCTTATTAAATGAATATTTAAACCAATCTTCATTAATACTGAATAATCTGAAGCAGGTTTTCACACGTATTTGTCCTTAACTAATCTCTTAGGTTTTTTATGTTGTGGTTTGATACGAAAACCTCTCCTTGTAAGGAAAACCGGGAATTTACACCAAAAAAATCAGACATTATCATTTAAATAGATCTGAAGAGAGGATAGGAAATATTATCTGATAATACATTACAACAGTGCTTCTCAAACTTTCAATGTTTGCGACCCAATTTTCA
>BMAV01003948.1:49298-73654 GCA_019973955.1 Trichonephila inaurata madagascariensis
CATAAAAAAATCAATTTCAAATCTTTCTTATCAGATTCTTCTCCCAAATAAATAGACAGCTTTCAAACTGATAGAATTCTGATATTCTTTCCCGTGTTTTTTTTTTAAATCTCACTTTCTCTATGCTTTACTGGTTTTTGTTTCTTTTTTTAAAAAAATGTAACACGAAACAGAAGCTTTCACTCTTATAGTAGGAAAATTTCTTAGGACTTTTAGTTTTCATCCTGAATTATGATGAAGAACTTAAAAATAACTTTTCCTGTGCTTTCGAAACAAAAATTCCCACTCAAGTTTAATTTACATTATCTTATTTACAGTTTGCTTTTCGTAAACATCAAAGTTTTCTTTCGTTTTTTATTAGTTTGGTTTGAAATTTTTCTATCATCAAAACTTGCAACCTTAATTAATACTTAAAAAGTCCTAGAATTGGTTGTTAAACTGTGGCCAAATTTATATTTTATTAGTATTGTAATTTTTCGGAAAATTTAAGTTGTTTCTACATCACAAGAACTAAAAACGTTGTATTTCTCACATTCTTTAATGGAAAAGCTTCCGTCCATTAATGTTGAGGAAATCTCTGAGATGAAGTGATTTTAATTCGAAATGGCTAGTGATACTTTGATGATAAAAGAGAAATTTCAGTCGTAAATAACTGCAATTTTAGTGATATGGTAAATACAAATATTCTATGAAGAATTTTTAATGTAAATTATAATTATTAGCAAAGGAACTTGCTGTTTTCATTCAATATATATAAAGAATTTCTTTTATGATAAATTTTCACATGTTTCCTCTGGTGGTAAGTAGTAAATGATATGTTTTATCATATTGTATTGAATAAAATGTTTTAACGCTCTTTCTGCTGGTTATTTAGAATGTAATTTAATACTGAGAAAGTTTTACTTCCCTCATCAAATTTAGAATATTGCATCGTTTTGAATGCATGCAATAAAATATTTCAGTAAGGGCAAAAATTAAAGAATATTCCCTTGGTATTATAATTTCTCCCTAATATATTTGAAAATATTTCTAAGTTTTTTTTTATCATAAGGACTCCCCCCCCCCACTCGAAATGAGTCATTAAAATAGGCTTAAAATATTTACAAATATCGTAGGAAAAAATATAATTCCAAAGAAGTCTTCATTAGTTTTTGCTTTTTCTGATTTATTAACCGTACTATACTGTTCCTCATTAACTGGGACAAAAAAGTTTTCCTTGCTTGAGTTGATAAATGATTACTAGTGATGTCCTGAACTACCTCAAACTCGTTATATCTGCCATTAGATAGTGTTACAGATCGACTTTGACTATAATTTATTCATTTAGTGTATCAGGAGCTCGGCTCTGAGCCTTTCAGTGGGGAAGCGGGTAATTTCAATTTTGCGTTCTGTATAAGACGTGTTACTTTTACTTGTTGAAAGAGGGATGTTACTCCGAGGATCCTTTCTAAAATAAATCGCTTTTAACCCTTTATCTGTCGACGGTACTTATAAGTACCACTCCCTTTGAAATTACATAGCATAACCATTTTTACGAAAATTCTGACGATATTTAGCAGGAATATTCTTTGAAATCCACTCTTCCAAGATATATGACAGCACGGGTTCTATGATGAGTATTTTAGCAGGGAAGGCGAAAAGTTTTAAAGCAGAAATTGTGTTTTCAGCTAACGGCGTTTTCAGAGGATTGGGAATATTATCATTTTTGTCCCAAAAAAATAGTTAATGTCAAAATTTAAGTGTCTTATTTTTTTGTGTATGTTAATAAAGCCCTTAGAAAACAATTTGACTATTTATTTTAAGTGAACAGTGTATATAATTAATTTTACAGTTGAATGTCTTTAATTAATTAATTAGCTCTAACCAGTAGCGCACACAAAAAATTTTCAAGGGAGGGGTCCAGGATCGAAAGTCCACCATTTTGGTATCATGCTCCATTACGCCACTCAGCATATTCTTTTGATTGTGTCGATTTTCGGGAACAAAAACAATACAAAATTAACTATTGAATAAATAATTATCATTAATTAATAAAATTAATTATCAGTAACAAATACATAATTACATTTCACGTAATGTATACGTAGGATTATAACCAATCGAAAAAAAAATCAAGGGCTATGGAGGGTATCCAGACCCCCCCCCCCTTGTGTGCACCACTGGCTCTAACGGATTAAATTTCCCAAAGTTGAGTATTTTGTTTATGTATATCCCTTAATTTTCAATGTAGTGATCCAAAAAACATATTGCATGAACAAAATGCAGTAAATCATAATGAGGTAGATAAAGACTATAAAGACTAATACTTCTATGACTGTGAGAGATATAACTATGGTATCAACTTAAGTGTTTTAAGAACATTTCAAAATTCTGGATCATCGTCTCCAAAAAGAAAAGAAAAATTTGGGCACAAGTCGAAAACTACTCCAAGAATTGGTAAAATTTTAATACGAAGTAGCAAAATAAAATTCAAGAAAGACAAGAATAGACCTTTGAAAGGATTTATTGGATAATGGAGCTGAAGTGAGTCCCTTAACTGTCCAGAAAAGGCTTCTGGAAGGTGGCCTTAAGATATCCGACTACGTTCGGAACCGGGATTTTAAAAAGCCGCATAAATGGATAGTTGTTATGGTATTTAGTGTCACTTAGATTAGAATACATGTATAAAATTGTTTTAAGGACATTTTGACAAAAAGAAGATTATTTAAATACAATATTTCGGCGAAAAATTAACTTAGAATAACTTTTTTTCAAAATGTTCTCCTTTTCTGAAAAATGCTTCTATTACAATAATATTTTGCCTGTATATAGGGCCTCATTACAGGGCTTTGGATTGCGATGCGTAGCAATGAATTATGTATGTGCATTTTGGAAACCTATCTGTACATACAATGAGAAACTATATGTTTTAAAAATATTCCACGTGTAATATATATATATATAGTTAATTATTTATTATTTTGTTGTGGAAGTACTCTTACATAAATTTCGTAAATAATTGGAATATTTTATAAATGCGACTTTTTTTATGTGGTCCCTATCCTCCGCATAAAAAAACGTTTTTTTTGTAGTATTTCCACGAATTAATTTTTTTTTTTTTTTGAAAATTTATGAAATTTTTTAATATTTTTTTGTGCTTTTTTTTATGCGCGGTCCCTATCTATAGCACAAAATAAAGTTCAACTGTATAGCTATTAATATTGTTAACTATGTTTTCTAATTAGCTAAAGAGAATGTTTTCCATTTATAACTGATAATTTAAAAAATATTTCCACACCGTGCTACGTCAGTAAGATGACTCTGAGTCTCGACAGGTTTAACGTGTATTATCCCCTCTACACGTCTGAACTTAGTAGCACTAGGGATCGAACCCGTGACTCGACAATGATGACCACGAGTTAACGAGCGTGATCACCCAGCTACCACAGCCACGGTAACTAAATGGTTAAAATCGAGCTCTATATGTTCGGTGAAAAGATCGAATCTTTGCTTTTGCTATGTGATTCCAGAAATTTCATCAAAAACTACTCCCTAAATTCAACAGTACTTCAAAATTCATCATGTAACGAATTGAAAATTAGGAAAATCACTTCAAATCTCGTCCTAGATTCAAAAAATTACGAGATCCATCGTCTAATATACTTTTTCAGGGGTATTAATTGAAATTTGGCAACAAATGTAAATTCTTATAAGCATCTGCCTATTTCTATATTGTACATATTTTGTATACACACACTACTGCTTCTAATTATGGAAAGTAAAATTTTATATATAATATAAAAACTTTATTGTAACTCAAGAAAAAAAAACTGTCACTGTACAGAGAGAACAAGTAATCAGGAAAAAAATAAATAAAACATCTAGAAATTAAAAGTCGAACCACCATATAACAAACCTCTATTTTGCGAACTTTTTTCTAGAACTAAGAACATGTTATGATTTTCTTCGTAAAATAACCTTGAAATAGCGAAGAGCATTTTCTATTTAACAACCTTTTTCTCTTTTGATTCAATTTTTTCCCCTCCTATT
This sequence comes from Trichonephila inaurata madagascariensis, assembly GCA_019973955.1. Taxonomy (NCBI): domain Eukaryota; kingdom Metazoa; phylum Arthropoda; class Arachnida; order Araneae; family Nephilidae; genus Trichonephila; species Trichonephila inaurata. Next base: position 53,328 of record BMAV01003948.1, read on the forward strand.
TTTAAAATATTTCAAAACATTTTTCAAATTTTTCTCTCTTTTAGCACATTTTATGATGATCAATGTGACCTTGAACTGTGGTTTTACCTGGTGCCTAACTTATAGTAATGATACTGCCGTAATTTTCCAAACAAAAAACTCAAATAAAATTTACAGATTTTATCAGTAATTCAACTTAAGAATGCATAAGACAGTGTACAGTTACAATTACAGGTTATAAAATAATGTATGTTTAAAATTACTTGCTGGCTTAAAATTAGAAAATGTCATTAAACAGTTCATTAATTTCAATATAAAATTATTTTTTAAAGTTCAAAATACAGAGTTTTCCTAGACAATGTTTTCTACCGTTGTTTCACTTGCAGATTTCTATTTGATGGGAGAGATATATGAAACGAATAGATATTAATTTTCGAAAAAGGCGTGAATAACTTTTTCTGATAATATACAGTGTTCACGAATTTAAAACTTGTTTTATGTAATTTGTGAAATATATTAAAAGATGAACCTCTATTTAACGAATTTCCGCATAACGAACTTTTTTTCGGGTTTCAGCGACTTCGTTAAATAGAGGTCCGACTGTATTTAATAGAAGTTTAATAAAATTTGCTGTCAATAAAACTACTTAAGTAATATAATCCCTATCTTATTGAATCACAATTAAAATGATAGTTATTCAATAGACTTTTCTAGTTAATAAATAAATTATTAAAGAGCAAAGAAAGCGATTGTTTTTCAATTAAGGAAAACTCTGATTACTTCCTAAGTATCTTTGGTTCTGAAGCTATAATCATTCCTTTATTTGTCTAACGGAGTCGGAAATCTTCTAGACAACTGGTAATTTTCTTCCGGTCTAAAGGACTTCAACGGATTGCTACAGAATCACTTAACTTGATTTTTTTTCTTTGGTTTCTAGAAAATACTAGTGGTTTTTGAGATCGTACCAGAAATTCGTTATTTTATTACATGTTACAGCATTTTATTTATTGTTATTTTTTCTGTTTTTGTAAAGTTTACAAGACTAGTACTTAAATTTCGTTGATTCTTTTAGTTTTATATGCACTTATAGAAAGAAATACATTATAAATGTTTTTCTATATGAAAAAAAAGAGAGTTAACATGCTTCGGAATGTAAAATTTAGAAAACGAAAATAATAAGTACAATAGTAAATATATGTGAAAATTTTAAAAAAATTATGTCTGATTCACAACATTTTTTTAAAAAAAAATACATGTAAAAATGATCGATTTTTAATTTTTTTTTTTTATTTTGCAGTTAATTTGACTTTAAAACACTAATGTCAATATAATATCCATTACTCGTAAATTCAGTTTTAAATCGTATCGTAATATGAAAAAGTTAAAATAGCAGTTCTGTATGATCAATAAGAATTTTAAATAAATAAATATCTTTTCAGATAAAAATCTTCGAATGGCTTTCAAAATAATAACTACAAATTATTTAGAATCTAAACTTTAATTAAAATATTTTATAAAATCCTGAAAAGATAACGATAACAGAACTTTTTGCTTAGATGATTTGGATTCTTCAGATCTCAGCCTTTATTTGTTATTAAAAAATAATTATATGTACTATAAAATTATTGTTATATAATGTTTTCAATAAGTTAATTTTTTTTGTGCTAAATTCAGAAATTTTCTTTGTATTTCATGATAAAATGTCTTAGAGTAAGATATATTGTTATTATCTTTAAAAAATAATTGAAGTAAACGTGTATTTTTATTGCTCTCTTATATTGTTTATTTTCTCAATATTGAAGTAAAACATATTTTTGAAAAAAATATTTTATTTAGCAATAAATTACAATAAATAATAAATATTTTACACCACACCATGCTGTGTACAGAAAATATAGTGGCTACACTCGGCGTTTAGTTGGTCTCACCTTCAAAAGTAGCAATGTATAATCTTCAATATTATTCTTACTTATAATCTTCAATAATATATCAAGATTTCTTAGACAAAACCTATTAACATTCGATGGGGTTTGTTATGTACGTCCAAGCTGTAGCAATTGAACCTGTTTCACAGCTTGCTTTATACATTTTGGCAAAATATCCAGTGGTCACCAGAAATACCTCTCAAGCAGCAACAACTGCTTTCTTTTCGATGGTGGAGGCCTGTGCTTTGAGATCTGAACGGGCAAGGAGTGGACTTGCATTTCCAAAATGCCTGTATTCGTAAGTAACCGCTTTTCCTTCTGGCAGAGCAGGTTGGAATTTTACTTGGGAATCTAAGGCAAGTTGAGGCTCCTCTTCCTCTTCGGCACTGTCTCCATAGGCCTCATGATCAGCTTCTTCATGCAGAGGCTCGGCTTCTACTTCTAATGCACCTGGTTCAGAGTCGGGTTCAGCTGCCAGATCCTCGTGGAGAAGATCTTTGGGTTCCTCCAAGGCATGAGGATGAGCTTTGAGGCCATGAGCATGAGTAATGTAACCAATCCATTTGTGTCCGTGAAGATGACCGTGTTTGTGACCATGTCCATGTCCGTGTTTATGTTCATGACCATGTTTGTGTTCGTGTCCGTGTATGTGTCCATGTCCATGCTTGTGACCGTGGCCATGTTTGTGTGCATGAGCATGTCCGTGAGCGTGAGCGTGCCCATGTCCATGTTTGTGTCCGTGACCGTGCTTGTGACCATGTTCATGTCCATGTTTATGAGCATGACCGTGCTTGTGTCCGTGTTCGTGACCATGTTTGTGCAGGTGATGGTGACCATGCTTGTGTCCATGTCCATGCTTGTGCAAATGGCCATGTTTATGACCATGACCATGCTTGTGTCCATGTCCATGACCATGAATATGCCCATGTTTATGACCATGTCCATGCTTATGTCCATGTTCATGAACATGTCCGTGTCCGTGCTTGTGAACATGTCCATGGCTATGTCCGTGTTTGTGTCCATGTTCATGTTTGTGTGCGTGTCCGTGTTTGTGTTCATGACCATGTTTGTGTACATGTCCATGCTTGTGAGCGTGGCCGTGCTTATGAATGTGACCATGTTTGTGTGCGTGACCATGTTTATGAGCATGAGCATGCTTGTGACCGTGTATATGTTTGTGTAAGTGTCCGTGCTTGTGTCCATGTAGATGCTTATGACCATGAGCATGTTTGTGAAGATGATCGTGTTTATGACCATGGGCGTGCTTATGAACATGGCCATGTTTGTGACCATGTGCATGCTTATGTCCGTGTTCATGCTTGTGGCCATGTTTGTGTTTGTGGTCGTGTCCATGTTTGTGATGGTGATGATGATGATGGTGGTGGTGGTGGAAATGTTCTGTTTCATCTTTAAAGATAACTAATTGCTTTGGATCATGTCTGTAAAATAAATATATATATATATATATATACACACACAATAAGCCCAAAATGAATATACAATAGTTTTCCAAACAAAAATTTCTAATTCTAATACAAAGAATAAGCACATATGAAAAACTCGTATGTACTGATTTTGAAGGTGGAGGGGGTTTTATTTTGTGAATGATGCGTAAATATATCGGAAGTTTGGTTTTATTTAGTAAACCGTTTAAAAATGTACTCCCTAATTTTAAAGGCTTTATATACGCAAAAGTATTTAAAGATTTTTTCGGTTTGAAAAGCATATCATGCTATCAAATAAATGATTAATTTATTTGTTGTATGTAAAGGCTATATAATTTGTATCAAATTGCTTACAATTTTGTGAAACACAAGAATGAACTCTAAATAATCGCCAACATAATTTCCTTAAACAATTAAGCATCATATAACTATTCAAGATTTTCTATATTTGAAAGAAGTTGAACACAATTACTCTTCCTATAATTAGTGATTTTAAAAGTAAGTAAAAATACTTATTTATTATACATTTGTTTTAATTTAGTGTTTGAAATAAGGCAATAAAGTTTTGCAAAAGTATATTTTTAAGAACAAGATATTTCCAGATATTAGAAAATAAACGTTTGTAGATGAACATAATTAAAAGAATATTTTGTAATACATTCTCGTATTGACATATTTAATATAATTAGTAATTATTCTTTAAGGAATAGGAGCTGAATCCTTTAACATTAACTTTTAAAATTTATTCCAATAAAAATATTTTTTTAACTCGATAGAGCAAAGAAAAATTTCAGGAAATGCTATTGATCTAAAAATGAGAACAGTGTTTTTTTGTACTATGTCAAAAAACTCAAAAATAAAATGCTTCGGCATAGTATCCTACACAGTAACTAGTATCTAGTTTGAGAGAAGCATAAAATAGTTTTCTGCATTATAATGCCTCCTCGATCAAATTTCGCGATCTAAAGCAAATTATGGTGCATAATACAACCTTGGACCTTTCTCAACCGATTTTACCAATTTCCTTACGGCAAGGGGAAGTTGAATTTGCTTAGAACCTTCGCAAACTTCTAATAAAACTTTTGCAGGGAAAGAGTCCAAGTAGTTATATATATATATTCATAAAAATTTTGAGTTGATTTTGTGTTGTAGATTCGAATTTTTTTGACGTGCTTGTGCAAAATAATTTTATACGGTATTACTGACAAAAAATAGTTTTTTGACGCATAATCTTGAAAGTTTTTTGCAATTTATTGAACAGTTGAAAATTCTGAATGGAAGCAAATTGAATTAGAATAGGGCTAAAAAGCCTTAAAATAAATCGCACATTTAAGAAGAAAAAGCAAAGTAAATAGTTCAGCAATGCATTATAGTTTAGAATTTTTACTCTGTAATTAATATATTTCCTGTTTGCCTATTCTTAAAAGTTTATAAATGTTGGAATTTTAGATAAATACATTTCTTTTTTCAATAATTTCGAATTTGAACACAAATTGATCTGGGTACTTGAAACGGTTATAGTAAAAGATAATGGCCATGCTGTTTTTAAAATTGAATTGTGATTCATAATACAAGAATTTTTCCAGAAATTTCAAAAAAACTTTGTCTTGTCTATAAAAATATATAATTGCTGATAATATGAACATTGACATCTCTATTTAAAATGTTTATAAAATAGATATGGCATTGTAAGTATATTCCATAGAATAAAGATTCAATAAAAAGGAAAAATTTTAGTGAATGTTTTTTACATATCATCGATAAATAAATTACATGGCAGAATTTAAAAAAGAAACTCTAACTTATTGTGCACGTATGCATACAATTTATCTTTTTTTTTATTTTAGGTAACAGTTCTATTAATTTTATGTATAAATGAAAATAAATACATAAAAACATTTAATAGCATATAATAATTTTTAATTATTAATATTTCTCTTTTAAATATCTATATATATTAAGCATCAAAACTTATTTTACTTATTTATTTATTACATAGTTCTGAAAAGTTTATTTTTCTTTGAGATTTCTGTAAGATACACAAAAGTTATTTAAAACTAACTTTATTCATAACATTTTTTATTTTTTGTTTCCTGTTTATTTTAGGAACAGAGACATTTTTATTTTTCTCAACATTTTTAAATGTAGTTACTTATATCATTCTTAGAGCAAATGGACTTTTTCAAAAGTCTTTTTAAAAACAAATATACAACTACAATTTACAAAGAAATTAAAAATACTTTTATGTTTCTCAGGCAAGTAATTCATTTGCTCATGATTATTTCGAGAGTAAATTTCACTTTATAAATAACTTACTTGAGGGCGTATTCTTTTCCTGTTTCTGGTTCAGGTTCTGGCTCTGGTTCGGCAGCGATGAGCACCGCAAGTGCCAGGAGGAAGATAGAGAATATTTGGAGGTTGATCCTCATCTGTTTTAATAAGAAATATAGTCCAAATTAATCAAAAAATGGATTAGTTTATTTATGAATTAAACTCTGCATGTAATTTAAATCAACGGAAAATATTATAGAATAATTATTTTAACAGTATGAATATTCTCAAATTAAATTAATTTGTTTTTTTAACGAATTCTGTTAGGGATAAGTTTCGTAATTTATACGCGCCGAAAATACGAATATAACAACTGAAAATTCCAAAGTATGGCATTGAGAAGCATTATAATTATTTAAACTTCAACAATTCTATGGTGAACTAAGCTTTTTTCTTATATAAATATAGAGTTAGTAAAATACTAATGTACATTATATGGAATAATTCAGATTCTTTATATGTATTTTGGAATATTTAAAGCAAACGATTAAATAAAAACGATGTATATTTGAAATATAATTTTAAAATTTCTTCTTATTATTTACAGTATTAAACTTTTAATTTATGTTTCAAATTAAAAAATATATAATTTAAGCTATATCAAAGAATTCAAAAATATTCTTAATAACCTTGAAAATTAAGATATAAGTACATGAAGCGATGTATCACAATTTAAAAAATGATACAAAAAGAAATATAAATAGTTTAATTTCGTGACAGTAATGCTTATGAAATTTTGAATTAGAATTTGTATAAAAATAAAACTAATTTAAGCCAGAATGGATTTATTAAGTTATATCAAAATTGCAGATTTAAAGTTATCATTAGAAATTCTAACATTTAATATAAAAAATTCATAAGAATTAATTGAAATTACAAGAATTGAGTGTTCGAATAATACTTAAAGTCACATCAGTTTATGAAAGGCCAGAATTGACATAAAAAAAAAGAGATGTTAAAGATATGAAAACAAAGTGTATTGAAAAATTCAGAAATACATTTTCAACTAAGTCAAATTTTCAAGAAATATCAAACATATAGGAATATTGTTGAAGTTTAGAAGAAGCTCATAGAAAACTGAATAAGAAAGGAAAAGTACCTTTGGAATATGGTTGGTTGTATTTGCAGCATGAAAATGACTAGTGATCCTTACCTTATATACTTTCTGAAAATCTTTTACAGAAACAACACCCAAGTATGAATTACTTCCTTTATTTGAGATAATTAGAATAAACCGACGAAGCGTATCGGACCTTTCGCTTTCGCCCGGTGGTCAGTAATTTTCTAGACATAGAAATTCTCACAGTCCGTAGGCACTCTGCAGAAAATGATCTTCTGTTTATTCATTCGAACCTCATTTATTTTGTTACCATTTTTCAAGAAGAAAGACAAATTATTTTGTCAGTAAAATATGAGAAAATGTGTGGGAAAAACAGTTTTCGGAAGTAGGGAAGTAGAATGTGTTTTGCTTTCAATTGATCTGTGCTTTATTTTTGTTTGTTTTGAGTAGATTTGATAAAAGAAGCAATACAAAATGATCAATTTTACAATTCTTAGTTTTATAAGCTAATGTTTATTTTGGTATATGCATAAGTAGTTGAAATTTCAAATTTTCTAATAATAATAATAGTAATAATAATAATTTAAAAATCCTCCCCCCAATTTTATTTTGTTTATTTATTTAGGGTATCTGAATAGGTTCGGAACGTGGTTTTCAAAAAGCGCGTAAATCAGTAATTTTTTCAATATTTAGTATCATTATATCACCTGATTTACAATATACCGTAAATTTCGGAGTATAACTCGCACTTTGAACACAAAATACAAGATCGAAATCTACGGGTGTGAGTTATACTCCGGGTATAAAAATAATAGTTTCAAAAATAAAAAAAAGAGATGACCATAAATAAAGTAGACCTACATAGATCGGAACACTGTTTATTTAAAAGAAATGGCATATCTAATAAACTTAAAAGGCTGTCTTTCTAGAAATATGCTATTTTTTCAAAATATTTGGACAATACCTCGAATAAATGACTTCAAAACATAGCAGCACTGCACACGTACATTTCAAATTGCTTCGTAAAAAAAGGGGGTGTGCGTTATTCGGTGAATGTACATAAAAATTAAAAATTACAACTTGAAAGTATGGGCACTCACCATGCGCCGGATTCAATGGTGCCTATAAAATTGTTTTAAGAATATTGTTACAAGAAAAAATTATTGAAATACAATTTTTTAGCAAAAAATGAAGAAAGAATGTCATATTTTCAGAACATTCTCTTTTTATGGAAAATGTTTCTATAACAACAATACTTTGCCTATATATAGCTAAGACTTCCATACAGAGTATGAGCTAGGAGTTTTGAAATATATTATTTAAGGTATCCGACTACGTTCGGAACCGTGATTTTAAAAAAGCACATAAATGGATCATTTTCATGATATTTAGTGTCGCTTAGATTAGAATACATGTATAAAATTGTTTTAAGGACATATGGACAAAAAAAATTATTTAAATACAATATTTCGGCAAAAAATTAACTTAGAATAACCTTTTTTCAAAATGTTCTCCTTTTATAAAAAATACTTCTAAAATAATAATATTTTGTGTGTGTGTGTGCTTATATAAAGTAAAGACTTCTCCAGAGAGTCCGAACTAGTATTTTTGAAAAATTCATATTATTTTCAGAGTTACAACCCATTGAAATAATCATCGGCATTTTTTTCTTAAAATGTCTCCCCTCTGTTGTCGTAAAACATGGATAAACCCACTTCTAAGTTATATATTCGAAAAATTCTTGTTGAGCCTCTGCACAGACATCTGAGCTATAGACAGGCAAAATGTTATTATAAAAGAAGCATTTTTCACAAAAGGAGAATATTTGGAAATTGGTCACTCTAAGTTCATTTTTTGTCAAAATATTGTGCTTAAATAATTTTTTGTTGTAATAATATTCTTAAGACAATTTTACATACATTTTCTAATCTAAGTGACACTAAATATCATAAAAATTATCCATTTATACGCGTTTGCAAAATCACGGTTCCGAACGTAGTCGAATACCTTAAAAGTGGATTTATTCACATATTTTAATACACCAAAATTGAGAAATTTTAACCAAAAAAAAAAAACCCATCGGTTATTACTTTAATTGATCGTAACTCTGAAAGTAATGTGACTTTTTCAAAAATCTTAGTTCAGCCTCTGTAGAGAAGTCTTATCTATCTATCTATCTATCTATATATATATATATGCAAAATATTATTATTATAGAAGCATTGAGGAATATTTTGAAAATATGTCATTCTCTCTACATTTTTTTGCTAAACAGTTACATTTAGTTAATTTTTTATTCTAGACAAATTTATTGTAAAATTAAATTTTATTGTAATTCTTAAAACAATTTTATACGCGTATTCTAATCTAAGTGACACTAAATATTAAAAAAATATATTAGTTCGTATGCTTTTGCTAATTCACGGTTCCGAACGTAGTCGGATACCTTAAAAAAAGGAGGAAAATAATTTTTGGGGCTATGTTGTACAAAATAATTTGTATAGGCTTAAAGAGTTCTCAATAAACAAAAACTCTCTTTAATTCTTATCAACTAAGAATCATGTGTTAAACACATATGAAATGCGAAATAAAAGCAAAGCTCAATAACATACGATTTAAAATTTAATATTGCTTTTATGGAATGCAATACTATTTTAAATAAGGCTAATTTTTCCCATAAATTTTTAGATAGTGAGAATACTCGCCGATAGGTAGGACAAATATATATCCTGATCACAACCCTATAGAGAAAATATAGGATGATTTTCTCAGGGTAATTCTTCCCAAGAAACCTCCATTTCTGAAAACAACGTTATATGAGGAATGAGACAGATTACAATAGGAATTCACAACGTGTCTCATTTAGAACATGGATTCATGTTGTGGAAGGTGTGTAATTGTAAAAGAAAACCCCATTAAACCAATTTTGTCTCCTCTTCTAACCACTCTTTTTGCTTTTTCAATGCTGATGTGTGATACCTACAATCATGTTTGTTTATCGTAACTTTTGTGTAATAATAATTTTTACAAATCATATGAAGCTATCAAAACTTATGTAGATACATAGTTTTATTAAACTCTGTCCAATACTTTGGAGATAATGAGCCAAAAGTGAAAATTCTTTTTATTTTGTATACTATTGTACGTAAATAAATCGGTATTAGCAAAAAAAAGCTTATCATTTTAAATTCTTGAGAAGTTTTCTGAAAGAGAAGTCATGATTTTATTTGCTCTCTGAAATTTTTTTGAAGTGGAATGTACATATGATTTTATTTTTATATTTCTTTTCTGAACAGAGGTAGGTCTACAAATCATTCTTTACATAATTTTTAAAATTCTTTCGATCTTGACATATATCATTTCTTTCAAAGTATAAAACAAATTTCAGAAATGTTAAGTAAAAATTCATATTTCTATCTGTGAATACTAATTCAGTGCATCACAACTGTGTTATTATGGTAAATTAATCATGGAAATCATGTTAATGCTTTAAAAAAGGTTAACCCGAATGACTTTGTTATTAAAAATTGGGGTGAGACAATAAAACTTTCAGATGTTTACATTTTGTTAAACTACGACGAAGCACTGGTTTGATAAGAAACCGTTTTTTACTTCAATTTCCTTATGACCACACTGATTAGGAGGTATTTGTAGTGTTCCTGAGTTAACAAAGATCTTAACCCTTTTGTGAGCCATTTATTTCTCTTTAGAATTTCTCGCAGTTTTTTTTGTTGTTGTTGTTTTATTAACAATAAAACAATAAAAACAATAGTATTTAAGGAAAAATATTTTATTTTGCCGAATTTCATTTTAACATTTAACTTTGGTAAGAATTATATTCCAAGGAACTGTTCACTGTCATACAGAAAATTAAATTTAATGGTGATTATTTGACATGAAAAGTTGAGAAGCATGTTGCAACGCACAAGGGGGCATCACACTCTGCACACAAGTAGCGGGCCCTCTTTTCTTGTCCCTTTCTGCTGCATTTCCTACATCGTCTATAGTTTTGGAAACCATCTTTAGCGTATGATTTCCCACATTGGCTAGGCGCACATCATCCGGAACTACATACTTCTTTTCTTGGAAGCTAGCAGCATGCCCTTTCATTTTTGAGAAATATCTGTCTATTAGCTGACGACCTAATGTTATATGGAATGTGTTAGCTGGTCAAAACTTCTGTTTCTTTTGTTCACTTTCCACAGTATGAAATTATTTATGATGGTAATGTCAATACGAAAAAAGAATAAAATACGAATAAAAGATACGCGATGCCACCATTTGACAGATCTTCTTATTTAGTATCTTTCTTTTCTTTTATCGAAGCCATCAACCCCTCTCATTACATCACTATGTACAGTGACAGCTTTTGGACAAAGTGCTTCTTCTGTAGTACGATCCTTTTTTGTCCAATTTACAGGTCATAATCGCTGGATTATGTGCAGTAGCACAAAACTGAAGCGGTAATTAATCTTCCCATCTTTATATTAGCAAGACCAATATATTATAATGGGTTTTGGGCTTCCTTCAGATGTATTTTGTAAGGTCACGTAGGTGGGAAGTAAACTTCCCAAGACCCACGAAAGAGTTACGCCCATCTATACCAAACCTAACTTTAATTATTTTTGAAAGCAAAACTCTGGCGTCACTTTTCTTAAAGACAATGAAATAGACTATATTTTCGACAATATATTTAAGACTAATTTGATGGGGAGGGGGAGAAGTCTTATTAAATTAGAGATAGGGTTATAACAACATTGTGCAGGCCTAGTAAATACATTATCCCTAATGGGTTCTCCTACTGATTGTCAGATTTTTCATCCATCACCCTTATTTGTTGATATCTGATAATTATTTTTTTGCTTATATATGCCTGTAACTCTACCAGATATTTAAATTTATCTTTTTTATATAGTATTTCACAATTACGATAAAGGGAGATGGCGTCTGCGAGAAACGAAATCAAACTTTTGTTTTTCGTGTTTTATTCTTCGCGTATCTTTTACATATATGTATAATTCATTAAAACTTTATAAGCTTAAGCTTTTTGATGTTGAGCTTTAGATTCGCTTATAACTATATGAAAATCTTAGTATATATCTTATCAGAGGTGTATGTACATTCAATATTTTTTTTAAAAAATCAGTAAAGTGTATATAATCTGGAAAATTCAACCGCAAATAATTTTTTTCAGTTATTAATTTAAGCAAAATACGCTTTCATATATATTTCTGGTTTATTGCCAATAGTGCAAACTTTTTAAAGTTCATTATCAGTATTACATACATGTGTAGATACTCAAAAAAATGAGAGTAATTAAACAATATAAAAACAATTCACACTAATATTTAGAAATTGTGTATATAATTTTAATGTATATACAAGGTAAGGTAAAAAAGTTCCATGAAGAGTTCAATTATAAATTATTAAAGGCAGAACAATAATTTAATCTTATTGGCCTTCAAAATACTGCCCTCCTGCATCCACACTCTTGTTCCAGAGTTCGTATAAGTGTTCAAAACACTGCTGGAATTCGTTTTTTGAGAGCTTCAATTGCTTTGTCACATTTTGGATTTCCTTATCTGAATTCACAAAACAATATCCCTTCAATTTCATTTTCAGCAATGGAAACAAGTAAAACTCCTCTGGTGCTGGAAACATTTCCGTGTGCTTTCTTGAGGATTTAGAGAGTCTCAGAAGGTAATTTCTCGAGCAAAACACATAATTTGATATTTGGATGCTGTTCCAAAGACATTTCAAAATCCGATGAATGAAAAATTCACTTTGTCAGAAAGGATCTGCCATACCAGACACCAGAGCTAACACCAATAGTACAGGAAATGAATTCCAGATGGCTGTGTGTTTTCCTTATTATTGCTACCAAACCCCGAAACCGATATTTGATTTTTACTTTTAGGTATCCGAATACGTTCGGAACCGTGATTTTAAAAAAAGCGCATACATGGATAATTTTCATGATATTTAGTGTCACTTAGATTAGAATACATGTATAGAATTGTTTTAAGAAAAGTTTTGACAAAAAAAATTATTTAAATACAATATTTTGGCAAAAAATTAACTTAGACTAATTTTTTTCCAAATGTTCTCCTTTTGTGAAAAATGCTTCTATTATAATAATATTTTGCCTGTATATAGCTCAGACCTCTGTACAGAGGCCCATCTAGAATTTTAGAAATATATAACTTAGAAGTGGGTTTATCCTTATTTTACGACAACCGAGCGGAGCAATTTTAAGAAAAAAAGGCAATAATTATTTAAATTGGTGGTAACTCTGAAAATAATGTGAATGTTTCAAAAATTCTAATCGAGCCTCTGTAAAGAGGTCTGAGCTATATATAGGCAAAATATTATTATAATAGAAGCATTTTTCACAAAAGGAGAACATTTGGAAAAAAAAATTATTCTGTTAATTTTTTTCCAAAATAGTGTAGTTAAAAAAATATATTTTTGTAAAAATGTCCTTAAAATAATTGTATACATGTATTCTAATCTAAGTGACACTAAATATCATGAAAATTATCCATTTATACGCTTTTTTAAAATCACGGTTCCGAACGTAGTCGGATACCTTAACAACGCACTATGAAGTTACAACGGCAACTACTGGCAACGCACCAATCAACTTCGAACCGTAGTCGTATAATGAGGAGGACACCTGAGTTGGTTCCCTACTCTCCAAATTACTTATGGCACAAATGTGAGGGTTTCGAGCCTTGACGGATTAAGGCATCCGACTACGTTCAGAACCGTGATTTTGCAAAAGCGTGTAAATGGATAATATTTATGATATTTAGTGTCACTCAGATTAGAATACATGTATAAAATTGTTTTAAGGACATTATGACAAAAAAAATTATTTAAATACAATATTTCGACAAAAAATTTACTTAGAATAACCTTTTTTTCAAAGTGTTCTCCTTTTGTAAAAAATGCTTCTATTGTATTAATATTTTGCCTGTATTCAGCTCAGACCTCTGTACAGAGGCTCAACTAGAATTTTTGAAATGCATAACTTGGAAGTCGGTTTAACCATGTTTTACGAAAACGGAAGGGAGAATTTTTTAAAAAATACGCCGATAGATATTTCAAATGGTTGTAACTCTGAAAATAATGTGAATGTTTCAAACATTATAGTTGAGCCTCTGTGCAGAGGTCTGAGCTATATACAGGAAAATTATCAATATAAGAAGCATTTTTTACAAAAGGAGAACATTTGGGGAAAAAAAGGTTATTCTAAGTTAATTTTTTGCCAAAATATTGTATTTAAATAAAAAAAATTTGCCAAAATGTCCTTAAAACAATTCTATACATGTATTCTAATTTAAGTGACACTAAATTTCATGAAAATTATCCATTTATGCACTTTTTTAAAATTATGGTTCCGAACGTAGTCGGATACCTTAAAACGTTCATCAGTCTCTCAACTTCCTAATCTTTAGTGGCACCAGGAGTCGAACACACGACTCGACAACTCTAACCACGAATTCGTGATCACTCGAGTATCTGAATACAAATATATATAGTGATGCAGATATGCCATAAGAACAATGCAAGATGTCTGCAGTTAACTTTTAAGCTTACTCACTCACGATTATAATATTTAGAAAATTATATACAATTTAACCCTCCAAGCGGTCTGCACTTAAAAACTTGCCATTCTTTAGATGCTTCAAAATTGCACCGCATATATTTTTTTGCTTTCAGGTGGGGTTCTCAAAAGCGGTTGAGCCGTATTTTTAAGAATGCGGCTCGGCCGCTTTTGGGAATCTTGCTTGAAGGCAGAAAAAGCATCTCTGGAATGGCGGAATTTTACGTTGGAGGGTTAATAAAAAATTATACATAAAGTTTTCGTTTATGAGTTCTTTTTAAATTTTAGAGCTGTATTGATTGTCTCTCTGCAGTTTTTAACAGACACGAGACACCTTCATCTTCCTTTCAGTCATGGCGTTCTCCAACGTCGAGTGTTTACAGGCAGTAGGGATGGTGATCTGAGATCGATTAATCGAAGAATCGATTTCTTGGGTAAAAAAAAAATCGATTTTTAAAATCGATATGTAGCAATGAATCGATTCAGTGAATTGATATTTCATCCTAGAAAATCGACATTCGATTTTTTTTTCTGTTTTGGTAAAAACCATGAAATTACTCTAATTCTATATGAAATGCACTTGCACTGAAAAGTCAGGGCTTAAACGAAGAATTTAAACACTATTTATGGCAGACAGTTGTGCACCTGAAGTATGATCCTATACTTAACTGGCAAGAACAAAAAAACTCTATTTATCATTACGTTCACTCAATAGCCACAGTGTATATGAGTATCGTGGGATTATCTGTTCCTTGTAAGCACCTTGTTTCGATTGCCGGTAACATCGCAAGTGATGAGCGGAACCGCTTGAATCCCAGTAGACTTGACAGACTGTTGTTTTTAAAAAGCTTAGATATTAAGCATTGGGAACTATAAGCTATATTATTTATTTTCTTAACTTTTTAATGTAACAAATACATTTAGAAAATAAATATCTTCTTTTATACCTGATACTTTGGTATGGTAATAAAAATAATTGTAATGTCGAATTCCCTGAACTAAAAAATTCCCTGGTTTTACTGATAAGAGATCGTTTATTATGGTATCATTCCTGTTTTTCATAAAAATGATTTATATTTACATTGTAAATGCAGACTTGGAAAAAAAAATCGATTTCTTAGACCTCGGTTTGTTTGTGAATCGATTCCTCAGGTTACGATTCGAATCAATTTAAAAATCGATCTTTTTCGGAAAGAATCGCCCTCCCTAACAGGCAGCATAGTTCCGACAACAAGGTGTGCGCCATCAGACATGAGCGAAAACGCTCGGAGCAGAATATCGTCTATTTTACGGTTTGGTAATAGTAGCTGGCACTACATATATTCTTACTTAACTCGGGGTCACTCGCACCTGTTTTCGCTACCGTGGTTGCTCGCGGGGTGTTGAGAACACCCCAAAATTTCAACACGTGTATTTAAATATGAAAAAAATTTTAAGTCAATTATGATACATATTTATAAAGTACAAGATGTTTTTTTGTATTATACATCTAAAATTATTAAATTTATTGCATACAAATAAGACAAACATTAATTTAAACTAAACATACAAAATGTTCATCTTAAAATGCATAGTTTTATATTTTTTCATAAACCACAAGTAAAACGTATATTCCAGTAATAAACATACTTTATAATTAATGATAAGGATAGTAGAAAATAATATTTCAATCATTTTCCAAACATTCAGAGCAGACTGTATGTATATATATGCTCAACTGCTCGCGAGGGAGTTCTCAGCACCCCAGATAAAGTTTTGAAGGTCGTTACGTTCCAATCGTCCGAGCGAGAGTGATTCCATCAGGCCTGAAGGTTCAATGACCTAAAATGTGCAGCTACAGAAAAAATCGTGATTCTGCGCATTCTTTTTGGAATATTAGGAGGCTTTTCTTGTCGCTGGGGGTGTACAGAACACCCCGCACGAGTGATCGAGGGTTAATAAATCTTGGATCAAAACGTATTTTTAAGAGCAATATTACGAGTTCTATCCATTGAAAAAGATGAGAATTACTAGGTCTCTTGACCCAGTGTAGCATATCTTGCAAGCAAAGTATAATAATATACATATAATCACATATGTTAGAGCTTCATTTTACTGTTATCATAATTAAAATTCGTAGTTTTAACTTATCAGCTACAGCAAAAGAAAAATTATAACTGTCTTAGCAATGAATTTTGAGTAAAGGTTATAGTTCTTTTTAATGGCTTGTTTAATGCAGAGAAGAATTTATTTCTCTGTCTGGGTAACGAGTATTAGCATTTAAAAATTAGTACGAGAGAGTATATTCTCTGGATCGATATTATGAGATGAGGAGACGTAACATAAATAAAAGTATTGTGTCTTTCCAAAAATTAATTAATCGAAAATAGTACAACTGCGTTCTGTTAATTAGTCTAAGATTTTTATCAGTTAGCAATTATGAACTGTTAGAGCTATGTTAAATTATATAACTTTAACTTAGAAATTGAATTTTTTCCCCCAAATGGATGTAATTCTATGACTAACTAAATAGATTTAGGATTGGAAAATTTCAATAAAAACAAAAAGGAAAATCCTTATGTTTATTGGGATACAGTACAATTCAATTGACAAAAATCGTCCACAAATCAAATCTAATTTTGTTAGCCTGAGTAATTCCTTATATATTTCTCTATAATTTCACAAAATTTGAAAGCTTTAAGTTTGAAAACCCAGAGTTATGATAACATTTATGTTTGTTTTTCTTCCCATTCCAATAGCAAATAAAAATTATAAAAAGATTTATCTCAAATAGAAAAAAAAATCATTGGTTTTTCTTCATTTCAAATGCTAAGGCTTTTCTTTATTTTGTACAATATGCTTTAATATTTTATTTAACTATTGGCTATGAGTACACATAACAAAAGTTGGTATGTAATTTTGAATCAAAGCAATGCTTATGTTTTTAAAAACATTGGAATTTAAAATTTTACATTTTTCAAGAAACTTTCAATAAGCATTTATGTTAGCAGAAAATCCATACCAACTTTTCTTATGCATAGTTCGGCGTACTTAAAATCAAATTGCATCTGCGTTGCGTGCATCAATTATTGCTGGATAAATAGCATTTTAAAACCATGAATTTTTAAATTTTTTAAAAAAAATTAAAGTTATCTTTTTCTGGTATTTCGAGCACAAAAACTGTTTTACATAATACATATGCATAGAGGACAACCAAAAAATTTGTAAGAAACTATTAAATCAAATATTTTTTTTATTAAACGTACTTTGTCCCTTTAAAATTCAATATTCAGATTTATCAATAATTTTAAAATTAAAGCAAATAATAATAAATAATCATAATAATAATACGTGAGAAGAATTATCAAAACGAATTACAGAGGAAAAACTAAAATGAATTGTTTCATGTCGTAATATTTTATTTTATAAAACTATGTTCGCTTGAAAGTTAGTTCTTAAAGTATAGGTATATCAATCGACATTTCACCATATAATTTAAACATTTTGTAAACATCCTATCAATTCAAACTTAATCCCCCCTCTATAAACCGATCTCAATCTTATTCTGTCACATATGGTTAGAATGTCTAGAACTTCTGTCATATTTTGGTCAAAATATTTCTGTCACTTCCCATCAGGGATCTAGACTTGTACTCGTACGAAATATATTAAATTCAACTCAAGTTGTTTTGAAATGTAAATAAATCTGTCTCTCTCTCTCAACGTTTTTATCCCCAGGCCAGATATTAAAATATTCGAATATTTGAAGACCAAAAAATTCGTAGAGTAAAATGAGTGTGTATATGCATCAAAAGAAGTGATAATTGCACTGCATATATATATTTCTTATTAAATGTCATTCAGTATTAAACAATGGTATTAAATCTTAAGTGCTTTGGAAATGTATTTGTAATAAACAATGATGTGTAAAGTGAGAAATTTATGGTACATTTTTACGCGTCCACAAAAAAATACAATGTGCTTGAGACAAAAAATAAATTTGATAGGATCGCATAACATATTGTGAAAGAAGATGAGCATAGAGATAATCGAAATAATTTTTCCGTATAATATTTATAATAAAAATGGTCTGTAAAAGACATTGCATTTTAGAGACTAATATAAAAATTACTTATAAGTTTAATACAGAGAATATATGATTTAAATTAAGTAACAAATATTCATATTTTCAGGTTTTATTTATATATCGTCTATTTAATTTTTATATATAACATTTTCTTAAATTTAAATAAAATAACTTATGCTTTAGCTGTGAAATATAAATTTGACTATTTCAGGTCACAAAAAAAAATAATAGAACTTCAGAGAAATATTAAAAAAAATAGTTGAGGAGCAAGAAAATCATTTTATTTATTGATTCCTCTGAAAATTGTAATTTCTTACAGGTTAATTTATAAATATATTGTAAAAAAAATTTAGTTTATAATTTATTTTTTAATAAATCGTTATTAACTTGTTTCTTTTTCAGCTTAACTATAGATCATTAGTTTCGGATTTCTTACCGTTTTGTATCTTTTCTTATAATAAACAAGTTCATCACTATTTTATTGGTTTACATAATGATAGGGTTTATACATAAAAATGTTGGGTTTAATCTTTGTAAAATAAATCTTTTAAAAATAATTATAGTTTCCATTTTTCTCTACATACATAATGCTCATCAAATCTTATTTATCTGAAATTTTGGGAATAAATGTGAAAAATACTTTTTGACTAGTTCTAAGTATTATTAATTTTCGGTTGTATGATGCCTTAAAAGTAATTTCGTAAGCATCTGGATATTTTTTGCCGTTTACCACAGTTGATATCTTTAATTATATTAATAGCGAATTATTTTCACACAACATGTTTTGCTTACAGGCAATAAAACCCCTAATGAGGATGAAAACAGTCATTGGTTAAGAGAAAGAATCGGGACATTTTAAAATGTCAAAAATAGCATTATTTTATAGTAAAAAAAAATCTAAAATAACTTCTTTAAAATTTAACAGTTAGATTCCAAGAAAATCAATACAGAATATTTAACAAGGAAAATAACTGACTATATCTATATAAATTTGTAAATAAAAAAAAAAGCCTAAATTTTTAAAAGCAATTTAAAAAAAAATTAAAAGACACGAATTCTTTGAATTTACTCTACCTTGTACTGCAAGGAGGTAATATGCAAGTTTCTCACCTCCAGCATTAAGTATATTTAATGGCATGATATATTGTATTAATCTTTCTCAAAATCAATACATTTATTTAAATAGTGTGAGATCTTTTGAATATATTTCTTTTCATCTGAAATTATAAGAATTTTATACATTTATATTTCTTAACAGAAGCACAAATACTACATAGTATAAAAAACGAAAATAAATAAAATGAATTTTAGAAAGTCATTGTGAAGTTCGTTCAGTAGCTTAAAAACACGTATTACATACTTCAAAATTCTTTTATCTTGTGTAATTGTAAATTCCTTCATTCTTTATTTCACTATCTACCAATAAGTAATTGGACATCTGTGTTAAAAGATCTAAACAAAATTTATTCATATTCAATAGTTGGTAGAGCTTCCACCTCAAGCAATTGCAGTCGTGACCCTCAGGTACGCTTTCCACAAGTTTTTGGATGATGGAAAGTGGTATTTTTTTTTCACTCGGCTTGGAGAAGATGCGCATTTTCTTTATGAAGGCATGCACTGATTTTCCACGTTTGCTACACCCCTTAATTAAGCGATCCGACTCGTCTCAGAAGTTTCTTATAGGATTCAAGTCAGTTTATTCCAGTCGGCTTACCCCATTGCTATCATACCAATCCACGATGGTCCTCGCAACAAGAAAAGTGGCGTAGTCCTCCTAATGGTAACAATGATCCAATCCGTAAAATTGCCACAGCGTAGGAAGCGCATTGTTGTCTAGAATAGTGGAAGAGGAGCTGGTGTTAAGCTTCATCAAGGGTCTCAGTCTGTCTATCACACAAGAAACATTCACAGA
>BMAV01003948.1:74502-85280 GCA_019973955.1 Trichonephila inaurata madagascariensis
CTCCAGGCCTACGCCAAACCCTGATTCTGCCATCCTACTGGTAAAGATTAAACCTTGATTCGTCATATTCCAGAGAACATGTTTTTACTCATCTACGGTCATATTTTGAAATGCCTTGCACCGCCTTTACTATGCAGTACGGTTGGATTTTGCAATCAAAGGCTTATGGGCGGCAGCATGACCAAGGAAAGCAAGAAAATGTGTTTCATTGCGGATGTTATTCATCGAAACAAATGTCCCGGATGCTTGTTGGAGCTAGCTCCAGTAGTATGTGGGCTATCTGTTTGGTGTGGCTTTTCGAAATTTCTTTGGACAGCCTTCGTCGATTTCTATCTCTTAGTTTCGTGGGTCTGCCCGGTCAAAGCTCATTCCGACAATCACCACTAGCGTTTCACTTTTTAATCACAAAAGCCAATGTAGCTTTTGGAATATTTAACTCACTAGATATGACCCTTAATATTTAAGTACAAAAGGGGTGGTGTAGATCAGAAGAGCAGATATCCTCATTTGCATGGGACTCCAAATACTTATTGCTAGACAGTGTAATAGAAGTACTCGTTTTACAGATATCATTAGCTGCTATGTGTTCATGCTTTAAAAAGCCTTTCATAGTCTTAAAAGTGTTACTGTACCGCTGAATTTCTGGGGATTGGAATCTGGATTTAAGTCTCATTCGACTTACTAACTATTCTTAATCATTGAACTATTAAACATTAATTAATCATCATTTAGACTCAATTAAAAATTTCAGAAGATTGAAATCAACTTAAATTTATAATTTAATTATTAAGAATTTTTTTTTAAAAATTAAGAAATTCAGGACAAGAGAGAAGTCTTGACGTCAGTTGATAGATATCTGTTGATTTGAGCGATTCCGTTCTTTATTTTATTTATTTATTTATTTATAACAAATAATTAAAAGACATTTTTGTTGTTTACTTATTTGCTAACCATTATTTTTATCTAAATTTCTTCATCATTTATTATTAATATATTTGTTAACTCTTCTATATTAAAATTTTCAAGTACGGTTGCAAATATTATTATTAAACATTTCATTAAGAATAAAGTTTCTATATCTTCAGTATACTTATATTTCAGAAATTGTAACTCAAAACATCTCTATGATAATTGTCTTTTTTCTTATTTTCTATTGATTGATGCTTGTATAATTCATGCAGAATTTTACAATCGAATCAGAAACTCCATTAGAGAGAAAGAGACAATTTGGCAATGGATATCAGACAGACAAATTACACGTCGCTTAATATCTCCAGTAACTCCTTCCCTTCTAAGTCATTTTTCTACTTTCATATCTTCCTTTTCAAGAATTTTTTACCATTATTCTCTTTTTACAGTTGGTATGAAAGGGACCGGAGTATATATATACAAATAAATGTCTTATCAAGGGCCAAAATGAATATAAGATGTATTGATTAAGATATTTAAAACAGCCAAAGAAATTCTTTAAAATATTGTTATTTATTTTTCTTCTTTGTAGCTTTACCAAAACGTTTTTTATAAGTACATAAAAAATTCAAAATTTTCATTGTAAATGAGAAATATGCATTCCAAATCTTTGATACTTGAAAAGTACATTTGAGTTCTTTTGAAATTTTAGCTATGAAACTCAGGTTCAACTTAAAGGTTATTAGCTGAATCTCCGCTGCATGTAATGACCCTTTCACAGGATGCTTTTGCACTTAGATATTTTTTCGTTATTGTTCCGGATATTAGTTTCCAGATATCAATCTCACAGTGATTTATAGTACCCTTTCCGTCGGTAATCATCATTAATTTTATTCATGTTATTCTTAAGTATCAAGCAGGTTGTATTTACCAAAGGTATCAAATCAATACAAATTACTTCTTCCATGGCCTATGGGGGATTACTTGTTACATTAAATGGTAATATATAATTTTAAAAAATTACTATTTTTGAAAATTAGGAGTTTTTAAAAGGAGCGAGCCACTTTGTCTTTTCCATGGATAATTATTAATGTATTTTTAATATCTATTTTGAAATGATACCAGAATATTTATAATTGTCATGCCTAAGTTTAAACAATTCCTCTTTAGTAAAATATGCAATAAATTTCAAAAATTGTAGAACAGAAATATTTTTAATTTAATAGAATTTTGATAAAAATCTTCAATGAATTCTGACAAGACAAAATATTAATCTTGTTCTCACACAAATGTGTAGAGATCAAGATGAGTATATATTTTGTCTTATAAACTATTTTATTTAATTTATATATCTTATGGCAACGTTTAATTTCAAGAGTAGTTATTTTAAATATTCTATATCGCTGAAGTATAATATAATTTGGCAAGGAATGTACTCAATGGTAAAAAGAAGGAATTTTAAAAGCTTTTTCGGTACTTTTCCGTTTTGCCAGCGCAAGCGATAAAGTTACCAAAAATGATACAACAGACGCCAAACGGAATATTCCCTCTGGTAAATTTTTACCACCACATTCGCATAATAAATCGAGGTCTTTTCTTATCATTCACGACTTTTACATAATAGATCAAAGTATGAATGAAAAACCAATGAAAAAACATTTATCAACATTTTTTATGTATATATTGTGCGTTGTCTCCAATAAAGTCTGCTTCGCGAGATCTGTAACGACGAAATCGAAAAATACCGTTTTTTCTTGGGTGATTATTCTTTTAGAACTGAAAGCAAATGAGCTTTCATACAC
Organism: Trichonephila inaurata madagascariensis; assembly: GCA_019973955.1. Taxonomy (NCBI): domain Eukaryota; kingdom Metazoa; phylum Arthropoda; class Arachnida; order Araneae; family Nephilidae; genus Trichonephila; species Trichonephila inaurata. Next base: position 77,214 of record BMAV01003948.1, read on the forward strand.
GATTGGGTACTTACGTATTATCGCAACCTTTGGCGTCATCTCCCTATATAAAAATGGATTTTTGTATATATGACCTCACCACTCCAACACCGTTCAACCGATCTCTATGAAAATTGGCATGTTCATGTATTTTTTTGAGCAGAAGGTTTTAGTGCTATCCTGTTTTTTGCAGCTCCCATCAGGTGGCGCTACAACATACCTACTTCTGCACCGTTCAATCAAATGCCAAGTTACCAACAGGTTCGCCATAAATGATGCCAACTTAGGTCTATCGCCAACTTTCCGCTAAGTTCCCATTGAATCGCCATTCTAATGTAAGAAACGGCGTTGTTTGCGAATATTACAATTTTAACATAAAATAAATACAACAGAGAAACTAATATTAACGTAAAACACATTTATATATAAATTATTTACACTATTTTAAACATTCATTACAAACAATTTGTAACAATATGTTACTTATATTGAGTAAAGATCAACTTAGGAAGGTGCTTTCGAAAATTGACCCACAAGGGAGTTACGGGGGTGTTATAAATAAAAAAAATTCTTTTTATCAGCTATTAAATCTATAGACTTAGAATTTAACTAATGTGATATTTTTGTTCTGCTGAGATATGGAAAAAGCTTTTTTTCTATTTAATTTTCAATTCACGTAAAATGAACTCATTAAAAACTGCTTTATCCTTTAATTTGTATAGTTTAATTTTTCTATTCACCCGTGCGAAGAACGGGCATATCAGCTAGTTATATATAACGAAGCATGTGGTTGCCTATTTAGCGCGTACGACACATATGAAATCAGGGTTGTCAACTTGGCGAGTTATTAATAGAGTTGACGTTTGTTGTGATAATACGCAAGCACCCACGATTGAAATTGTAATGCATAACTTTGTTCATGCACTGTATAATGAATTTCCTTATTCCACGGTCCGTGTTGTTTAATTTTAAATAGACATTTCAATGTTGCTTCCATCATTTAATTAACAAACCAAACCACTTAACATTTAAAACAACTACTTAAACAACAAATATAAAATCAGACGCTAATTTTACATACAGCAATAGATTGAATAAAAATAATTTGGTACAAAAATTATCCTGTCCACGCTGCCAAACGAAATAAATAATATTTAACTGTTTGAATTTCCCCATCGGGTAGGGAAGGTGCTGTTAAAATTCCCTTTCGTAGAGATTATCAAGAATCTATGGCACGAGTTTCCATACACTGTACAATAGGAACGTTTCAATTTAGAAAGCATTAGAAGAATCAAGACCTTATAAGTCATTATTTATCAAAAAAATTCTAAAAAATAAAATTATTTTCAGTAAAAGAAAATATTGAAACGCTTGAGTTAAGTATTGAAATACATTAACATTTCGTTTATTTTCTTTTTACTTGCTATCATGACAATTATTTCAGATTACGCTAATGCTTTGTTGAGGCAATTACCATAATGCTTTCTTACAGTTTACAAATCGGAACTTGATGCAATTACGCCAATATTAATATCCTCGATTCTTACTTTTCTTTATTCGCGGATGCAATAATGATGTGATTTCATCAATTTTACAATCGTGGTAATATCTCATTTTTGACCATTGAACTATCCACGCGCAACTAATAAATCACTAAGAGTTATATTTTTTTGTTTATTTAATTAATTAGATTACATATTGATTTGAATTAATGCATTATAAGATATCTCCACAGTATATAAAAAGTAAAAAAAGTTCATAAATGATGGAATAATTTGGATTGAAGAAGAGTATGATGTTAATTAGTTAATAAGAATTAGTGATTTATATAACCCGGGATTCTTTTTAATAATAAAATTTAGTTCCCTATGTTTCTTTTTTGAATCTGTTCTTTGTAAATTATTTATCAATGTAGTCCAGTAAGGCAATATTAAACGGAAGTAGTATTTAATGATGTTAATTTCTTCTTTCTTCAGTAAATTAAAAATATGATATTCCAATAACTTTCTTGACACAATGAACTGATGTGTGTAAATGGGACAAAAGAAAGATCTAAAAATTATATTCGAACTGGAATGTGAAAGAGTAAATCGATTATTTTCTTGTTGAATAATTATTGCTGAAAATGAATGTTTACAAGAAATTACCAGGGAAACATATAAACAAGCTAACTAACTTGCCTAAGTGTGTACTTTCTTTGTATTTATGACACATATTTAAAACATTTTTTGATTCAGCTGAGTTTATAAGGAAATTGAAATCGTTAGTAAATAAATGATTACTGTTTTAATACAGCTTGTACTACTTCAATCTCGATTTATCTTATTTTAATATAAATTAAAAGAAAGTATGGTAAATGTTCACAAGTAATGCCTTAATATTCAAAAAAAATTTATGTACACTAATGTTAACAATTAAGATAATTTAACTATTTAGTCAAATTTCTTGAGAAGTATGGAACAAATTTAAAACTAATGTTTCCAAATAAAGATGAACATTTTTAGAGTCTAATGCATACGAATTGCGGAAATGTAGGCTACACACTTGCAAGAAAATGCCTGTGCATCGTGATATTTATTCATGTTGTGCTTTGGTAACATTCGGTGATATTTAAAAAGAAACATAAAAGTGAATTATCTTCAACGTTTAGATAAAAAAAAAATGCTGAGGCGAATTATAAGAAAACTTGAAGAAAAGCTATGTGCAGATTGTTAGATACTTTAATGTAACTGCCAGCAGGATACGGTTCATGGAAACGGTTTAATACGCAATGGAGAAGGCCTGGCGAAGATATTTAACAGCCTCAAAGACCAATCAAGATCTATAAATAGAATGTAAAATTTTCGTGAATTTCATGCGTCTACAATAACTCAAGTCTAAAAGGTTATTGAAAAGGCTGTATATTAGAGATCTGTTTGAAAGAAGATCAACTGCTTCCTTTCCAATTTACTTGCTATAGAGCAGGGGAGGGCAAACTTTTCCATGGTAAGGGTTACTTTTAATTTTTTTCAAGGAGTTACAATCCACCCAATGTCGTAGGTGAGGTGAGCTATGAAAAAGGTATACGATATTTATTATTTAATTATGAATACGGAATATGTACTAGTCTAAATAACTACTATAAAACACACTTACACCTTTCAGACCACGTTTAAGGCAAAACTCAAGATATAAGCATAATAGTAATAGCCACAAATGTAATAATATCAAATATAATGTATTTATTATCAAACAATTCAAAATACATTAAAAGTAAAACATGCTCATCTAAAGTTAGTTCTTGTAGTAAGAGTTAATAGAAGACTTAGTCAGTCTTCCTACTGTCAACCATTCTTGAATATTTCTGTATATAATTACCAACCTCTAATCTTTAGGCGGTCATCCCAAAATGTCCACCGGTAGATCGCGGTCGACTTAATGCTTACCCCTGCTATAGAGACTTGCGCTCAAAACCTTTTTAGCATGGCGCTATGAACATTGACTTTGAGCCAGCGATAAGTGGAAGATCTCTCTTTTCGTTGATGAGTCCGTATTAAATCTAACCACACTGATTCTTAGCATATTTTTATCTAGAATCAGGAATCGGCCCCAGGTCCTCCAAAATCTGTAATAGAAATTAAATTCTTAGCAAAAACCCTGTCAAGGTCATTTTATTGAAGTCTAAAGCTTTTGGAATAGTTTTGTTGATAGCGAAGAAAAAGATAGCATTTCAGAAAGACGTATATATACATCCGAGGCAGTTAACGCACCGGTTGAATGGGACTTATATATACGCTAATGGCAGTTACTGGGTTAAAAAATTTATGCACACATTACTTAAGTATTTTATTTAATTATGGGATTTCTAAGAAAAATGTTATATATATATATATATATACTTCCAGGGGACATTATATACTAGATCAGGGATGGCGAACCAGTGGCCCGCGTATCATTGTCGGCACGTGACACAATATTTTGGGCACACCACCGATCAAAACTGTTTACATTTTAATTCAAAATAACAAAGTTCAATATGAAGTATTACGAGAAACGTGAGTGATCGGTCGCAATTTTCAGTTCAAAGAATTATCGGAAACGCTCAAATTTTTTTTGTATCTTGATGTGACTTTATTTAATAAGGTGAATTTGTCCCAATTCTATTGGTTGTAAACTGAAAAATTTGAAATGCAACTGTGTAGGTGTGTGATTGATTTCCAGTCTAGTTCAATATGGATTCAAAAATTTGTTGAAAAAAGGATAAAATTGGAATTGATTAAAAAAAGAAAGATTAACAAAAGCAATATAAGTAAAAATGTTACTAATGAAATTTTGGAAACATGGAATTCGATTCCAGATTCATTTAGCTGTTTGAAAAAACTGGCTCGTGCTATTTTAACCATATTTTCCTCTACCTATATCTGTGAGTCATTATTTTCAGAGATGAATAACATTAAAGAATCACTTAAAACCGTTTGAAAGATGACTCCAATACAGCTTGCATTCTGTGTGGTAAAAGTAACATCTTACAATCCTAATGCATTTTTCATCTAACACTACAACAGAATTCACACTAATGTTACTTGAATTTGAATTACACACATATAAATAAAACATTTACTATTATACTGTGCAAATTGCATTTTTTCGTTGTAATTAAAGAGTTTTGAGTTGGTAGTATTTAGTTTTATTTTCTTAATAATCACAGGTCAAAATTATTTAATGGCACATCTATACTTCGTTAAACATTTCTTAAAGAAAAAATGGCACGTTGATCCAAAAAGGTTCGCCATCCCTGTACTAGATCAACGCACCAGTTAAACGAGATGGATATACATATCCACTGGCGGCACTTAAGGGGTTAAATATCACAAGATAAATAAATTTTATTATAATATTATTTTGTTGAAAGAGTTACGACAAATTACTCCTCATATTTAATGTATTATATATTATTTTAGTAATTCACGTATTGAATATATTTGTTAAGGATTAGTTTGAAAAGTTCATTGAATGTCTCTTAACATAAATGAAGAGGGTGAACACAGTGTAAAATTAGTTAAATAATTCAAAAAGAGAAGAATCCCAATAAATTAAAAGAATTCTAAGTTGAAAACACCAACTCGATTAGAAAGTTCTACCTATTGTTAAGCTTTTAAGCTTTTACATTATTCAAGAACTTAAGTTTTCAACCTGCTGTACTTACAGATATATGTCACAGAAAAATGAGGAAATTAGGGCTTTCATCAAATCCCAAAGGGAGCTGATCAATTCACGCAAGATGTTAAAATAACGTCTCTTTGAGGTATTTTCTTTGATGTCAGTGAGTTATTTGATCAAATCCCCGAACTGTTTTAGTGAAATGATGAAATGAACAAGTCAGCATTTGTAGAGTTTTATTTTCGCTTGTTGCCACTCCCTTTTACCTTCCCCCCTCTTCCCTCGTTCGTGCCAGGCAGCGTCAGGCTTCTGACTTGACGCACCAAAACAAATGACCTCTGTATCATTTCTTAATATTATTCAATTTTATTCTTTGCATTAGTGTCTTTCGATTGATATATCACTTTTGTATGCCTGAAAATTGAAAACTGGAGGAAACTTCAATAGAAAAATGTAGACAAACAAATTAGGGAATTCGCCCTCTTTATAGAAGGAAAAAAACCTTTGTGATAATAAAAAAAAGCTATTCTAAAAAAGAAATAATAACTAAAAAAAGGTGATACAAATACAGCAGAATATTTCTAAGGTACTACATTCATGTATAATTTTTAAAAAAATGTTTGAAATTCTACTACAAATATCCCTTAAAACAAAAAAATACCTGCTTTTTTTTTCTTATTATCTTATTATTTTGTTCATTAATTTCGGATAAATAATTTTCAATCCAATGATTATTGTTGTATTAATTACTCTATTTTTAATAATACACCATATTTGCTAAATAAACACTTTTAATCTCTTGATAATATTATTTCATCATTTCACTGAAACAGGTTAGGGACTTGATCAAATCACTTTCCTTAGGGAAATCACCTTACAGAGTTCTTATTTTAACATCTTGCGTGAAATTGATCATCTCCCTTAGGAATTTGATGAAAGCCATAATTTAATCATTTCCCTGCGACATATACATTTAAAAAAATTAAAATCTCATTCTGAAAAATATGCTGTATTTTATGATACAGTAACCAAAAAATTTTTTAAGAATAAACAAATAATTACTTTTTAGATAAGAAATTTAATCAATAAAAATTTTTAAAAATTAAAAATTTAACTAATAAAAATTTGACAGAACGTATAATGTGCAGTTAGAATTTCCAAAGTTTTAAGAAACAATTTAAGTTTTATCTGAATATTGAAACAAAATGAATTAAAAGAAATATACTAAAAACTAGCATGTGTAGAAAAAATTCAATACTTCACAAGAAAAAATATTTTTATTTTTCCCTTCAAGGATTAAATTCTTCATCTTCAGTTTAGTTATCCACTTTTTATGAATGTATTTTTGGGAACTTTTTCGTTTCGCCAGCGCAAATCTCGCCAAGCAGGCTTTACTGGCCACAATACACAATATAATAAAAAAATGTTATAAGAGTTAGTTCTCATTGTTTTTTCATCTATTTTAAGGTATTATGAAAAAGACGTCACTGATAAGAAAACATCGCGACTGGTTTTGAAAATGTGATAGCAAAAGGTTACCAGCGAGAATATTTCGTTTGGAGTCGGTTGTATAATTTTTGGCAGCTTTATCGCTTGCCCCAGCAAAACTGAAAAGTACTCATTTTTATATTTAATAAAAAAAGTTTAATAAAGTCTAAGAGAGTCTATAAAAAGAGAGATTTAATTAAAAAAAAGCTTAATTGCATAAAATCTTTAACCTAGATGGAAATTAAAATGGGATAATTTAAATATAGTATGACTTAAGGTATTTTCTTAATCAAAATCTCTAATTGATAAATAAATTTTTTACGCAAATCCTTATTTTAAATTAAAAATATTGAGCTTTTTTAATTCTATTTTGAAATTTTAGTTAGGTTGAAGACCAAGTTTAGCTTCATTTTGGATTAAATGTTTAGTCTTACAAAATATAGCTGTTATAAATAAAGTTCTTTTTAATACTTCTATCATGAAATTAAATAATTCTTTTTTGTTCTAAACGTTTTAGTACTGTTACTTTAAAAAGTTATTGCACGTTGTTTTTTAAAAATTTTATTACGTAGTAATAATAAAGTGCAATGCCATCTTGTGGGGAATATATCGTGAGTACCGTGACTCTTAGAAATAATTAAATATCACAATTATTTCATGAAATTTTTAAGAAAAAACACTATTTAAACTAAATTATCAAATAATATATTTTGAACTACATTCTTCCTTTATAATATACACTAGCTGCATGACCCGGCGGTGCACGGGCTTCTTCAAGTGTATAGCTTTATGCTTTGGAAGATTCCCCTTCCCCTCTCAGTGTCATCCTTTCCTGGAGTGTGTGTGATTTGTCTATCAATGCCAATAAAATTTTCTTTGTGTCCCTTTTTTCACTTCTTTGTCCCGTCGGACGGGTCGGTATTCTCTCCGTATGGCTAGGCGTTGCACTGGCTTTTTCAAGTGTGTACCTTTTTGCCAATGAAAACTTACAGCTGTCCACTCGGTGTCAACACTTTCTAGTGTGTGGAGGATTTCTATATCAATTTCATTAAATTTCCCTTTTTTCGAAATTTCTTCCACCTCTTTGCCCCGTCGGATAGGTCAGTATCCTCTCTGCATAGCCCGGTGTTGCGTGGGCTCTTACCGTGAGTATAACTTTATCCTCTTCAAAGTTTCCCCTTTCCCTCTCGACCCCAGGACGTTTTGGCGTGGGAGATTAGGGATTTTCATTGCCATCAAGATTCACTCTTTTTCGGAATTTCTTCCACTTCTTTTCCTTGCCAGACGTGCTTATTTTCCCTCTGTTTAGCTCAGCATTGCTCGGACTTTTTTTTCCAGTATAAAACACTTTTTCAACAGGGTAACGTTTTCTCCCTTTTCGTAAGATCTTATTTCATGTTTCTATTTTCTGTCTAAAATTTACAAAAGTAATACTGCTTTAGTTAATGAAAATATTAATTC
>BMAV01003948.1:85471-146006 GCA_019973955.1 Trichonephila inaurata madagascariensis
AAATATCATACGTTGTAGAAATTGTGATTTTTAATAATATATTTCAAATTAATCACATGTTTAAAGCATTTATTTTTTAATCAGTGAATGAATTAGGTTATAAAATTTCAGCCTGGCTGAAAATCAGTTTTCGACGCCAACTTATGCAACGGCATGACCCGGTGTTGCAAGGGCTTTATCGAGTGCAAAACTTTTTGCCAATGGAAATTTCCTCTCTCCTTCTCGATGTCATTACTTCCTGGTTTGTGTGTGATCTCTATATCAATGTCATTGAAATTCCCTTTTTCAAAATATCTTCCACCTCTTCGCTTCGTCGGATGGTATGTTACCTCCCGCTTAGCCTGGCGTTGTACGGGCTTTTTCTAAGAGTGTAACTTAATCCCAATGGAAATTTCCGTTTTCCCTCTCGATGCCAGGACTTCTGGGTGAGGGTGTAAGCGCGATGCATGTTATTTCTATACTTATGTCATTTAAAATTATCTTTTGCGAAATGTTTTCAATTTCTTTTCCTTTGCAGGCAAGTTTCTTTTCCTTCAGCTTAGCCCGGGGTTACACGAGTTTTTTTTCTGTATAAAACTCTTTTTCAGTCTTATTTTCGCAATTGATAAGATCTTACTCTTGAAATTTCGGTTTTCGCTTTTTAATTTACAAAACTAATGTAGTTTATCCAAGAAAAAAGGCAAAGTACTATTTTATTATTAAATAATTAATTTTGTAGTGAATAATAAAAAACAATACTGATTTCGGGTTTTTTTTTAAAAAAAATATTAATTTATATCAGTTTTTATTAAATAAAGAATGAGAAAAATTCTTACCATTAAATATTAAAACGACTGTGCTTATTTCTGCATGTTTGATTATTCCATTAAAAAAATGTAACTAAAAAAAAAGTATGGGAGAGAAAACCTAGACATTTTTGTTTGCATTCACTGTATAAAGAAAGATTCAAAATGTAAATAATACTATCTGGTGAAAACATTTCAGCATTTTCTCATTTTCTTAAAGTTTTTCACTCTAAATTGCTTTTTTAAAAATAAATGCTCCATAAGCCTCAAACTGGTCAAGTCTGTGGTAGGATCATCATAATTAATTATTACTGGAATTTGGTTATTTTAGCAATTTTTTCGTTTCACTTTTATGGCTCCTTGAAATGGAAGTGTCTTTTTTTAAAATATTTTATAAGCAAAAAAGCAAAAAAATATAAAATTTTCAAAATTCTGAAATTCTATAAATTTTTCAAAGAAATATACAATATTTGATCTCAGTCTAACTTGCCAGAGTTGAAAACGATATACAATATACCAACCTAATTGAAAAATAGTTGTAACTTTTTTTTTTGAATTTAAATTCAAGAAATTCCATAGAAATTTGTCAAAAATGTAAAATATGTCAAAAATTGGGATACTAATAATATATTTCAAGTTAATCATATGTTAAAAGCATTTATTTTTTAAACAAAGTTGATTAATACAAACAATAGAGTAACATCAAGAAATTAAAGTTTGGAAAAAACAAATTTTCAACGACAACTTTTGTCATTGTTGTAACAGTTAACATTCTTACAACAATGCAGACAAATCAAAGCTAGCACCCAAAACTGGTTTTCAAACGTTTTTAATTAATATCGTTTTAACTAATTGCAATATCGAGTTATAAATGGTCAAAACGGCTTCCTCGGAACATTCTCAATCTTTTGGTAACTTTGGCGAGGTTCTGCGGGGTGTGGTTCGTGAAGAGCTAGAGGCATATAGATAGATAGATATGTTTGCTTATCTATGAATTTTAATAGTGTAGATTATACGTTTATAAAATTGTATTACTATTGTTTTATTATATTAATTGTTAAAGATCAAAGACAGTGTTGAAAAAAGAATTTTTTTGAAGATATTAGAATCCCCAAAAGCATTCTATGAGTTTTTAAAGAAAAAAGACCGATTTCTGCAAAGGATACACATTTATTGATCGTAACATTAATACATCCATTTATCATCTTAAGTCACTGGATTAAATATTTGTTTAATTCCTTGAAATGAAAACCACAAATTAAATTTACTTCTGTGAAAAAAAAATTCATTATCAAAGTGTTTGCTAAGTTTTTTTTTAATCGAATTTACTATTTTAATTCACTCGCCTAAAAGGAAAAAATATTCGATTTGCTGACCCAACAAAATCGAATGTAAATGAAAAATTGCAAAATAAATAGACAAGATAAACAGTACATTGAATAAAAGTTAAAGATATCTTCTTTTTTTTTAGTGAGCGAAAGTGGAGAACAACAATTACTCCTCCTCAGCAGTTTCTGTATCAGCTTACTAGAGTTCTTTTATTGATTTCGAATAGAGTTATTTTTCCCCCATAAGCTAAAATGTTTTAAAAACAAATTAGCTGAATCAGTTTTTTTTCGTTTTTTTTTTTGAAAAAAAACTATCTTAAATTTATTACAACTAAAATCGTTTAACAGGAAACTGGAGGGATTAAAATATTTTTTCGTGTTAAAGGATATTGCGAAAAAAAAACATACATTCGACAAAATTAAGTTTATTAAAGTACATTTTATTTATACACATGTATTTAATAAAAATAAGTGAAACAAAAACATAACATTTACAATGGATTTTAACACTAAGCTTAGCATTACCAAAATCTTTACAGATTTCTGTTTTCCGTCTTCTGTTTTTGATCAACCTTTAGAAGCTCCATCTTCATTTTAGCAAAACAGCGGTTTTCTTTCCCCCCTGAGGTCTTTGCCATTGTACTCGTAAAAATTCTAAAATAGAGGGGAAAAAATAAATGAATAAAAAAGGTGAACTAAACTCACTGATTTTTACTAGAACTGTGATGTACTCGCCACCGAATTCCAAAACCAACTGATGAAGAGATTAGATGTTTTTGTATGGCGTTTGTTGGGGTGGTGGGTTAAAGTAGCTTATAGATCAGAGGTCACCAAAGTGGTGGTCCGTGAGAAAATTTCGCTGGTCCCCAGAAAAGTGTGTGGAATATACTTACTCATCATGTTAAGTTATGTTTTAAGAGGCTTTAAAACATAATTCAATTCATAACAATACATGAAAAGTTATAAAAACGCTACTTCATTGAATTACGCCACGGTAAATAAGTCGTACTGCAGTAGTTGCATTGCTATATATGAATAATGGATCCGTTTTCAGCAAAAATTTAGGATAATAATTTAAGCATGCATCTAAAAGAAAGCCTCATCGACCTGTCGTCCGACGAAACTCTCAAATTTTAATTTCATTCATCCTTATCAAGATCTCAGTTTTAGCTTTCTATAAAAAGTAAATACACTTTTAGTGAACAACGATGAAAATTCTGATTCAATTCTTCACAACTTATTAATGTGAAAATGCCTTTTTATCTGTCACAGCCATCAAAACAGGGTACCGATCTCAACTTGAAATGTATACAGTTCTCCTCCTTGCATTAACAACATTGGACCCAAATATGCATAAACTTATTTCATTTGAGCAGGAACATCCATCACAATAGGAATGTATTAGGATAAAAGTTTGATATATACTTAAACCATTTTTTAATTGTTTTGTTTTTACAGTTTTTATTTGCTTATTTTGTTTATTTTATTATGGTTTATTAATAAAACTTTCACAGTTTCGTTACAATTAATAGTTTCCTTTTATTTACTAGGTACATGTTATGTGTTCTTTATCACATTTTTTTTATACATATATTTACACTAAAAAATCCTATATATGGTCCGCGGTATTTAAATTAGGAATTTACTAGTCCGTGAGGACAAAAAGTTTGGCGATCGCTGTTATAGATAAACAAAATTGGCTCGTGTCACAGGTTATTTCGAAGGTTCTTCAAAGCCAAGATTCCTTTCAACTAAATGTGAAATCACCTCCCTTTCATTTCACATTTCTCTTAAATCTCGCCTGCGTGGCTGGTATTTTCCGTATTTTGTTCAATAATGAAGAGAAATCTTTTCGTGTCAAGATATTTCCGTTTATTTTTAAAAGAAAAAAATGCATGAAAAAAATACATAGCAGTTTGTCGAGACTGTTGTATTATTACGAGTTAATCGATGTTTCGTTTTAAACTTTTTCGCGTTAAACGCATTGTACTGTACGTTCTTATAGAATAGTTGTATTGTCAGGCGCTCATAACGTTTTTTTTAATGTGTTGTACTGCGAATGGTTTTTATGTATTGCTCATTATTGTCTTAAGACACTTAAAATGTTTGTCTGTTTAATTGGACTACATAATTAAAACAAAATCTCATCTACCAATATTCATGAAAAGGTACTTGAAAATATATTTACAATCAAAGTGCACAATTCTCAGTGGTATTCGAACTATACTGATGGAATACTTACAATTTATGTTGCTTATTTCTAATTTTAATAAATATTCTTAAGGTATCCGACTACTTTGGGAACCGTGATTTTAAAAAAGCGCATAAATGGACAATTTTCATATTATTTAGTGTCACTTAGATTAGAATACATGTATAAAATTGTTTTAAGGACATTTTGACAAAAAAAATTATTTAAATGTACTATTTCGGCAAAAAATTAACTTAGAATAACCTTTTTTCAAAATGTTCTCCTTTTGTGAAAAATGTTTCTATTGTAATAATATTTTGTGTATATATAGCTCAGACCTCTCTACAGATGCTAAACTATGATTGTTGAAAAATTCACATTATTTTCAGAATTACAACCAATTAAAATATTTATCGGCTTTTTTTTAAAATTTCTCCCCTCTGTTCTCGTAAAACATGGATAAATCCACTTCTAAGTTATATATGTCAAAAATTCTAGTTGAGCCTCTGTACAGCGGCCCCGGGGGCTATATCCCGGAAAAAAAATATTGTTATAATAAAAAACATTTTCACAAAAAAATTTTAAAACGTTTTCATTCTATGTTCATTTTTCAAAAAAATATTAAATAATTTTTTTTTTAAAACCCACAAATTTTTAAAAAACAATTTTATAAAACATTTTCTAAAAAAAAGTGACACTAAATATCAAAATTTTATCCTTTTTATACGCTTTTGCAAAATCCGTTTAAAAATTTTTCTCGGATAAAAACCCTTTAACCATTATACATAAATACCATTATAATTATTTTTCTTATGTTGAATTAATAATTATATTTTACGTTGCTTATTTTTTATACTAATAAATATCTTTAAATTTGATGCATAATTAATATGTAATAAAATTCTAAAAGTTGTATTCTTGATTGCTATTCCTTAATACTGCATGCATTTCAGCGGCAATCGCATTGTTAAAACTATTTCCTACAGTGGGGGCATCCTAAATCATATTGGTATATTGGTTTGGAACACCACGGATAAAAGGTTTAACGAGCCTTCATCTAAACTGTATCCGAAATCAAGAATACCCCATCGTTTTTATTTCAAGTTATTACTGTACATTTCCGGGCATCAACCGATAATTTTTGTAACTTTTTTAAAATTAAAGTAAGAAGGTCGACTTATATATACGGACCCTTTAATTTTCCGGAAAAAACGCGGCTGATAAAAAAGGGTTTTTTTTAAAAAATTTTTTGGGGGTTGACCACTCGAAGTGTTTTTTTAATATTTATCTTTTTGGGTGTTATGAATGAAAAAATTTTTTTTAAAATTAGGGAAAGAAATTTTTTTTTTTGGGCCCGGGGAATCGGGCCCATTTTTGGTGCAACTATTTAAACCCAATTTTTCGCCCCTATCTGAGGTAAAAGGTTGCCGAAAAACAAAAAAACATGCTCTGCCCGTCAGCCCCTCCATCTCCCCTTTAAAAAATTACTCCCCGGGGTTTTTTTGGGTTTTTCGGCAAACGAACATAAAAATTATTTTTTTTTATTTCATTCACGTTTTTTTGTTGATGGGCGTAAGCGAAAAGGACACCATTCTATTTAAAATATTATACACCGTTAAAATATTATACACCATTAAAAAAAACGCCATATCTGATGCGTTTAACAAAATCGAAGAAACCATCTTGTTTATGACGTAAGGCCCAAAAACCCCATTGGCCGGAATTTCAAGAAAGTTTTTTTGGGGAAGAGTTTTTTTTGGGGTTCACTAGCAAAAAAGGTTTTTTTAAAACCCCCGGGGAAAGAAAAATTGGGAATTTGGGAAAGAAAAATTGCGTATACGTCCCGTTTACGGCCCTTAGAACCCGGGGTTTTTCCCAATTTAAAAAGTTTAATTTAAACCCGTATAACGATTATAATGCGGCACGTTTAACAGGGGGGGTTTGGGGGGGGGGGTTTTTGGGGCCCATTTTTTTTTTATGGGGAATTTTTAAAAATTGTTCATAACTTTAAATCTTTTTTTATGGTGATTACCCCCAGAAAAAGTTTTGTTTTTTCTGGGTTAATTGGGGAAAAACAAGAAAAATATACTTAGAACTCCACGGGTTGTCATTTCGATACCAAAGGCGGTTTATCTTTTGGGAAATTAGTTGTCGTACAGCAAAGGGGTTCACAAAAAGAAAAATACCATTAGAAAAAACAAACTTCCAAAGTAATATCGCACATTTATTTGCCCTTAATTTAGTGTTGTGGCTAAGTGTTTCGTTACATGGCTTTTTGCTTATCTTTCAAAAAAAATTCATTCGATTTTCGAACCTTGTAAAAGGCAGTTTTCCCCCGGCGATGCCTCGTAAAAAAGGGGGTCTACCCCCTGATGAAATGGCTATTTTTTTCTGGGGAGGGTTTTCCCAAAAAAGGGAATCGGATGGTTTTTGTGTGGGGTTTTTCGTGTTCTAATTTAGATTCTGATGAAGACATAAAGATTAAGTGAAAATGACTGCCTAAGAATCTGGAGATTTCAGTTAAAATTGTTAATATTCCAGTAAATCCTAAATATACATTTTAGAGATGACCCCAAAATTTAATGATACCGCACATTAGTAATGTTTCCGGCATTTTGGGGGAAAAACCAAAAATAGTTTGCAAAAAAGGGTTTTGACCCAACAAGTTTCGCGAAACATAATGTCAACGGCAGTTTTGTATGATATAAAGGGTCATAATGATAATTACAGAAAATAATATTAAAAAGTCTTAAAACTACACTCTATTGAACAGTAGTTTTTGAAATTAATGTAAAATTTTAAATTTAAATTTTAATTTTATATATTTCATTTCGTGGAGTCCAAAAACGACCCCCCAAAGGGAGGGGTTTAAAAAGGGCAATCGAAATCCCACGCGTTTTAGTAGCTTGTACTTTTATAAGTTATAACTAATACCTTTAAAAGACACAATCATTATATGTTGCAGAGAATAATCAATCTCTCTAATTTTATGTACTTTATTAGTTGAATTAGATAACAGTAAAAAACCTTATTATCCAATAGGATTTTTTTATATTGTTCCTATATGTGTAGTTTTTTAAGGGGTCTCAGGGGTGTTAAATTTTTCTGGGGCCCGAAAATAAAAAAATTTTTTCAAACAGGTATAATTCTTTTAAATTTAAATTAAATGATTCGAATTTTTTAAAATTATTTATTAAAAAGAAGGGGGCTTAAAGAAAAATAAAAAAATTTTTAAAAAAATTAATCAAAATTTTTAAAAAAATCATAAGCATATGAAAATTCTATGATAAATATTAAGTTTTTTTTTGCGTTGCCCCCTTTATTTTCTAAAATAGTAGCTTTAATTACTAGCTATAAGTTGAATAATAAAAAAGAAATGTATTCTCTTTTTACACTATAGCTTTTTTTATATAAAAAAGAATAATAACACATATTTTAATAAATAAAAACAAAAATTTTTTTAAAAAAAATTTTTAAAAAAATTGCAATTTTTTACAAATTTTTTTGAAATACAAAAAAAAACCATATAATACTAAAATTAGGCACGGTTTAAAAGGTATGATGCTTTTTATAATTCTATGGGGGTCCCTTACATCAGATACTACTATTTTTTGAAAATGGGGTTGGGAACACAAAAAAAATAATTTTTATTTATCCTTTTTTAAGGAGATTTTTTTGTTTTTTTTAAACAAAATTTTTTTTAACCCCATTTTTTAATGGTGGGGAAAACTTAAAAAAAATGAAATTTTCCTTTTTTGTTTTTTTTTCCGAAACCCCCTAAAAATTAAAACCAAATTAAATTTTTTCATCTATTTGATTAAGTAAATAAATGGATCATCTTATGTTTGAGTTTCAGTGTAGGAAATAAAATTTTAGACATCCAATTAAATAAATGCATTTTTCCTTTTGCCGGATGTCCCAAAACACAACATAATTTACACAAGTACTGTTTGGATAAATGTTTTCTATTTTTTTAGCAAAATAATCGAGAAAAACTTATATATTTCTCACGTCAGAATTAAGAATTTTTTTCCCTATGCATCTGGGGAATATTGTATCTGAAAAAGCTTCTAATCTGTTAATCAATTTTTTTAAGTTTTCTAAGTCTTCAATTTTTTTTTAAATTTTTTTTTGACTCGATTATTTTTTTTTTTTCTTAAAACTTTTTATAATCTTCAAAAACAGTAATTTTAAATGTTCCTTAATTTCTGCTTAAAAACATTGATTAGACAATTAATTAATTATGAATTTTATATGGGTTTTTTAGCCAAAATCACTTTTTAATTTTTAAATGAATTGTGTTTTACTTTTTACAGATTTTTTGAAGTTTCATTAATAAACAAAACTAATCTTTTATCCAAATATGTGGTTAAAATCTAATAACTAAAAACTACTCTCTCTAAAATAAAGATTTATTGTCTAGAATTCTCTTATCAATTTAATTCTTTGTGTAGAAAATTTGAAAAATTTTTTACAAAGAGAATCCTTACAAAGTAATTGGTCTTTTAGAATAAGTACTTATTAAAAAGTTTGAATTTCCAATATCTCGACTTTCAGAATGAATTTAATGCGGAATTATAGATGAACACGAAGAAGTGTCATGAAAATATTTTCTATGTTTAGATACCAAAAACCAGAAGCGCGTCATCGTGAAAAAGAAAACTTGTAACCTCTCTTATTATTATAACTATAACTGACTGTCCCTAGCTGCAGAAGTGCCCTCTAGCGATCACCCATTTTCAGGACAGGCCAGGTGAGGAGACAATGTAATCTTTATGAAAAACCGTCCATGCTCTTTGTCCATTATTTTTGCTTACGACATGTACTGTTTTTGTGTACCTTAACTTAAATTAATAAATAAATGTTACACCATCGGATACTTTATTGAACCCTACCTGAAGTTATTATATTAAATTTAATATTTAACCCCTTTTCAAACTGTTAAAAATACGGGTTTTTTAATTTTTAAAATCTGTATGCCAGTAGCGGACACAAGGAGGGGAAGGTGGTTTAGGGGTCCGGACCACCCCCATCACCCTTTTTTTTTCTATTAATTCCAAAACCTTTTTTGTAGGGTTTAAAAAAAATTTAATTAAATATGGTTTTTTAATAATTCATTTTTTTAAATTTAAAACGAATCACTTTGGTTCCCCCCTCTTGCCCTTGGTTTTGTGGAAGGAAGGGGGAAGGGGAATAAGAAATTTCAAAAAACCCCTTATTTTTTTTGATCCCAAACCCCATAATTGACAAAATCAAAAAGGGGTATTTTTAGTGGCTTTTGGGGGTATGCCCTGAATGGTTTGGGAAATTTTTAAATTTTCCCTCCCCCCCCTTCTTCAAATATTTCTTTGTTCCCCACTGCTTCATACATTTTTGTAACACAAAATATATTTCCATCCATTATTTTTTTTTAAAATTTTGTTTTAAAAAATTTTGATAAAATTTAAACGTACTTTTTTTACCCAAAAATTAAATTAATTTTAATAATGAAAATCGTGTCTTTTGCTTCATTTAATGTTTAAAAGCTTAATTCTAAAAAAATAATAAATATATTCCTTGATTCTTCATAATGCAAATCTAAATCAATGAAAGTTTTGATAAACGTTATCTCTCTTTTTCTTCATTTACAAATATAAGTTCCAAAAGCGCATAGGCATATGCTATTTCTCTCGATTCAACTTTAGCAGCAACAAGAACAAAACATTCGATTTCGCGCCATTTTGTTTTTGTCCGATTTATCCATTCAGTATCGGAAATAACTATCCCTTCTATCTTTTATTATAGTCATCTTAAGGAGGAACAGATTCCGTCTATCTAATAGTCCAAAGCTGACTGAATCAGGAAAAACCCTGTTTTTCCTCCCATCGGAAATTAAATCGAATACTATCCGAAGATAAATCCTCTGTTTCCATTACCTCGGTCGTGGACCAAAGTCCAGCAACGAAATCCAGTGCATAGGGAGGAAAAAGGGAATAGGACGAACTACAATCTGATAACATGTTATTTAGTTAGTTTGGTCACTGCAATTCCATCCACTGCAAAACAGGTAGGTCGGCGAAGGAAAAAAAAAAAAAAAGGAAAAGTATTCTCTTGGTGGAACAACGAATACTTTTCTTCCTCCGAAAGGTTTATTTTGTAGATCATTATTCCAGATTACAGATGAAATAGAATTTTCCCCCCACTTTCTACTCTCTCTCTTGTTGCAATCTATTTATCAAGGCGTCTGTGAAGCAGTATCTGACATGTTTAGGAGGTAATTTCGGTCACTCTTTCTCTTTAGTGTTTATTTTCCTCAACTACTGATTGTTTTTTTTTTCTTTTAAATCTATCTGATTACTGTTTGTACAGTCGCTGGGATGATTGCGCATTTCGTTTTTAACTGTCCGATATGTTTGGGTTTGTAGGAAGATAGCTTTTAAATTGGTTGAAGACTCTGCTTTTATAAAGGCTTGCCTTCAAGATGAGTTAGCTCAATTTGTTCTTTGTAATAGGTAATAAGCATTCATGTTTTAAATTTTACGAATAAATGCATTTATAACTGAGGTCTTCTTTATCAAGCCTACTTTATTAATAGGAGAATATTTTTCAAACTTTGACCTAAAATATTGAGGCTTTAATTTTTTATGGCTATTATTTATTTTTCGCTTGTGATGATGTTTTATAACTGAATTAATAAAGAATGTTAAGGAATTTAAAATCATTAAAACATTTATAATACACGTGCATTTTTAAATTATTAACATAATTTATAATAAAGGGTTAATTTCGTACAATCGGGGAAATTTTTTATAAAGGGGGTTCATTAATACATTGGTTGTACTTTTTAAAATTTCTACTATTAAATTTTGAAGAATATTAAAAAAAAGAACATCAATCCAGAAGGAGATCTACTGCGAATATGAAATGTTCTCTTCAAGAAAAATGAAAAACCCCATTGAGAAGGTAAAGTACAAGAAAATTAAAAAGAAATAACTTTATTGAATACCACTTGAAAAATAAACTCCTTATTGTCTATTGAATAACACGAAATAAAAATCCTTTTTTTGTCTTTGAATAACACAAAAAAATAAGCTTTTCCCCGTCTTTGAATAACACGAAATAAACTCCTTATTGTCTATTGAATAACACGAAATAAACTCCTTATTGTCTATTGAATAACACGAAATAAACTCCTTATAGTCATGACGTAGACCTTTGATTGGTTCTCTTACCGAAGAGTTAGGCGAAGAAAAGATTTCACACATCGAATATAAAGAATTTAAGTGCTGTCTTAGTACATATTCTACTTATTTTTATCATGTGGGAATTTATTTTTTTAAAAAAAAAATTTAAACCCTTTTAAAATAAAAAAAATTTTCCCAAATTTTTGAAAAGGATAAAGTAGAAATTTTGTTTTGTTTAAGAAAGATATTTTTAAAATGTTTATTTCATATTTAATCCCCCCCACGTAACAACGTTTTGTAGACAACGAAAAGTTAATTATGATCAAAATATTTCAAGAAGATATTGTAATAGATGACACTTGATTCTATGCAAAATAAATATAAGGAAATTACATTTGCATAAAGGTTACATGAAATTATTTTTAGAGCATTCTAGGTTGATGAAAATGCATGGTTAATGTAAAACTAAAAAAATGACATCCAGGATTAATATAGAACATTATTTTTATTTTATTTATACAACACCCGTGCTTGGCTTCTTGACCATTTGACGCCGAGTCTCCCAGTACCGACTGACGATGTCGTAAGCCGAGTATTCATCGAGTCCAATGCATTGGAGCAGGTTGTCGTCATCCATTCTGGAATGGACGCTGACTGGGCAGGCCTCGTTAGTAGCCACGCCAAGTCAGTGAAGGTATACTCCCAAAAAGTCATGTCTGGTAGTTAGGCGAAAGCGGGCAACAGCCTTGGCTCTCTTCAGGTGCCTCGGGATTTGGCCCACAGTAGCCAAGTTTCCCATGGCTTTTCAAAACTCTTCTTTTTTGGGTCAGGGCGGTTATTTGTCAAATGTATGGGGATAAAATTTTCCCCTTTGCTCTTCTGGGGGATCGGGGGTTTTTCCCTTTTATCAATTCGGTTTCCGGGCGGTTTTTTGGTTTAACTCTTTCTTTTGTCGGGGACCCCAAAATGACTTGGGCCCCCTTTAAGGCCCCCCAGTCCAGCCAAAGGGGAGATAAACTACGAATTTTTAAAGTTTGGCACTGAATTGTTTTAAAAAGGCATTTGGTGGTTTGTTTTAAAGCAAAATTGCACTTGGGAACCCATAAAAGAAGAAATTTTTGCGGGAACTGGAGCTTAAAAGCAGAAAGTTTTGGGAACTTTCGGAACCCTTAAAACCTCCCTCGGGTTTTGGCGTTTTTCCCAGGCCCTAAACCCTCAAACGGCTGACAGAATCCCCCCGCGCCGGATAAGAACAAAATACACATTAATTTAAAATTTTCATTTTTTTGTGAAAAAAATGGGGAAAAAAAAAAAAGCTGTTTTTCTCTTTTCAAAGGGGAAAATTTTTCCCCTTTCCAATGGGATCAAAATTATTACAAAAATGGTCAGTAAGCCCTTTTGGAAAATTTATTTATAATGATATCCTTAGTGCTTCCTACTTTTTCTTTTGATAAGGTTTGGTCCCAGTTAAGGGGCTCGATGAAAAAATGGAAATATGTGTGTTAACTGGGAATTTTTTTCATTTGAAAATTATATTAGAACCTTTTTTTTTAAAAATTTTCTTTTATTTTTGCTTTAATCAACCCTTAACCAGTTTCCCTACGGGTTACGGAAGCTGGCCACAACCGGTTTTGCCCGAAAGCTGTACAACATTTTGAAAAATTCCCCTTTTCCCCTTTCTGTCTTTGTTTCCCACGCAATTTTTAATTCCTTATACTAGAAATTACCCTAGTGTTTTAAAGTGAGTTTTTTTCATGGTACTGAAAATACTTCGCATGCGGAATTTTTTTTTTGTGATAAAGGGGGAAATTTTTTCATTAAAAAGGGGGATTTAGATTCTTGAAATCTATAAAAAACCGGGGGTTGCCCAGTAATTTTTTAATTTGTTTTAGGGGGAAAAGAAAATTTAAAAAAGGGAATTAAAAAAACAGATATTTATTTTCTGCCCCATTTTAAAGTAAAAACTTAGTATTAAACCAAAAATTCAAATTGTGTGACATATATCAAAACCCCAAAAAACAAAATCCTTTAACCGTTAAAAAAATTTTCGGACCTTGGAAAAATTTTTTTTTTTCCTGCAAAAGCAACTTTTAGAAACAAACATTTAAAAAGGGTTTTGTGTCCCTCAATTATAAAAAAAAAAATAGGTGAAAAAATTTAAAATTTAAAAAACCAAAATTCTTAAAATTTTTTGCCCCCCGGGTTAAAGTAATATCCCCAGTTATATTTTAAAAAAGGAAAGTTTGAAAAATTTTTTGGGGAAAAAAAATTGACTGCTTAAGCGGTTAACACAATTTTTAGAGAATCCTAATTACAAAAAATAAAGTATTATCAATAAATATATTTTGAGTTCTGTTAAAAGGTTATAAGGACTGATCATTAGATCCATAAAGAATTGTTTCTTTTCATAATTTCATGGTTCAATAGCTTCTAAATATAAACGCATTCCACTTTTCTCTTCTTCCTCTGCTTGTTAAATCATTTCTGCTTGCAAAACAAATTTAAAACGCAATGCTTCACTGGGTTTTGCTTATTCCATCAATGTTATGTCGAAATAAATCATTAAAATATCATTTTCTTATTTTTCTTAGGTATTAACTGAATTCCGTATGTGTAAAATGTTTAACAGATTCGATTCTATTGTGTATTAACGTCTCTTTTTGAAGCAACACAAAGGGTTATTAGTTTCAAACTTCATAATTTTGAACCACAGTTACATGACGATGCATATACCTGAGAAGCACTCATTCACAAAACATATACTACTGGTCGATTTAAAGATTTTGAGCTTAGACAAAAAGTCTAACATAAAAAAATCTTAATTTGGTACTTTTCCGTTTTGTCGTCTAATTAAAACACTACACTTTGCAGGAGGATTCAATGAATTCGATTTGAGTAAAGTATTTTAAGCGATTAAAAAATATAAAGCTCCCAAGAGTATTTTTAGGTTTTCCTCAGAATAATGATTATTTAAATTTTATATGTGTGTGTGGAATGAAAATATTTCTCGACAAAAAAAAATGATGTTTCAGTTATCTTAGTGTTTTAATTAATTTGACTCTGGTTTTAATTGTTTTTTTATATCATTGATCATATATAAATAACATTTTGAGGATTGGTAAAAATAATTAATATTTAATATGGGTTTTATTTAAATCTAAAAAGAAAAAAAAAGAAGGAAAATCAGCGACAAATTATATTTTTGAAACATAGGTGGTTACTGATATTAGCAGATTTTAAGGGTAATACAAACACTAACTTTGTCGTTTTATGTCTAAGCCTAAATTTGAATTCAAATACATTATAATTATTAAAATGTATTTCGATAAAGATTCTCATAATCTTGGAAATGATTTAAGTACTTCTTATATAGAAATAAGGGTTTTTGATGAATAAAAAAATAGTGAAACATATATTTATGTTTTTATTATTTATTAAGCTTGTATTTTTAATGCTAATGAAACAATTAAATATCATTTCTTTCTTAAGTTAATCGACACTTGAATACCATATTTTGTGAAAGCAATATTTAAAATTTATTTAAAACAGTTACATATGTACGATACATACAGTTACATAAATCATTTACAGTTAAAAGTATTTTTTATTAAATATGAACACATAGATAATTTAATAATTAACTCAAAGGAAAAGAATTATAACTGACTCAAGTTAATAGTTTCAAAATCAGTCTTAAAGGACTGTAGCTTTTAATACTTAAAATCCTTAAATAAAGTTAATCTAAACTCAGATCTAAAGTATTTGCTTTGAATAATTGAAAATTAAATATTGAAACGATTGGAATACAAAAGTAAACAGATGAAGAGTAAAATAAAAATAAAAAACAGTGTGTAATCAGATGTATCTAAGTTTCCTATAGTAATTTATTCTTCCGAAAACTTGAACCGATTTTTTATTCTAGAATTGGATAGCGTTGTTAAAATAGTCTTGGAACTGTGTAAACAAAGAAACTCTATCGTGTGTTCATTTTTTTTTATTTATGCTCTAGTTCATATTTCGTGTACTTTTTATGCGATACAATGGGAATCATTGCACGTTCAATCGAAGACATCGCATGATGTGACGTTGATGTTTCTAAAGTGAAATAACAGATTAAATGTTGTCATCATCTGTCAAACCATGGTTTGAAATACTACACGTGCTACAGGGAGGTAGATTGGATGCTACAGACCTGTTGCTACAACCACGCTCCCCTGACCTCAATCGCTTAGATTTATTATTCTGGAGCCACCTGAAATCGCTTGTGCATGAGACACAGGCGGCTGCAGTGGATGATCTCACGGCAAGAATCGTCATCGCTTCAGCTTAGCGATGGCGATCTGAGATCGATTAATCGAAGAATCGATTTCTCGGGCCAAGAAATCGATTTTTAAAATTGATATGCAGCCTTGAATCGATTCAGTGAATCGATATTTCATCCTAGAAAATCGACATTCGATTTTTTCTGCTTTGGTAAGAAGCATAAAATTATTCACAATTAGTTGTATGTACTATCTTTAAAACCCGTTATATTACGCTGTTGGTGGTTAAAGGGTTAATTTATTAACAGGAACAAAAAAGCTGTATTTATCGTCACGATTACTCAATAGCCATGATGTATATGAGTATGGTTGTATCATCTGTTCCTTGTGAGCGCCTTTTTTCGATTGCCAGCAACATCGCAAGTGATGAGCGGAACCGCTTAGATCTCAGTAGACTTGACAGACTGTTTTTAAAAAGCTTAGATATTAAGCATTGGGAACTATAAGCTATATTATCAATTTTCTAAGCTTTTTAATGTAACAAATACATTTAGAAAATAAATGTCTTTTTTTGTACCTGATACTTTGATATCGAAGTAAAGATAATTGTAATTGTGAATTCCCTGAACTAAAAAATTCCCTGATTTTACTGATAAGAGATAATTTATTATGGTATCTTTCTTACTTGTCATAAAATGGATTTATATTTACATTGTAAATGCAGACTTGAAAAAAATCGATTTTTTAGAAATCGATCTTTTAGACCTCGATTTTTTTGTGAATCAATTCATCAGGCTACGATTCGAATCGATTTAAAAATTGATCTTTTTCTGAAAGAATCGCCATCCCTAACATCACCAGAACACCGAAATTGTCTAAATACGTCCCACAATCCTTCGATATTGGCTGTGCGAGAACCAACGTGGCCTCAATTTCAAACAATTCCTGTGACAGTTACTAATCATTTCATTTATGACGTCGAGCTGTGCAGAATCGTTCGTATTGTAAACATGCTTTACACTTAATAGCGGTATTTTTTACCTCTTATGGTCCCTTTTCATTCCACTTGGCATCTCAAGCTCTTCATAACTATTTTTGGGGAATTATTCTGACTAAACGTGGTTTGCTACCTCGTGTTCTATGGTGATTTATTGTCCCTCATGCTGCCTATTATCGTCCTCTGAATTTGTGGGTCGAATTCGGCAACACACTGTATAAGTTAATCATTTTTATGTTTGCAAAATTCTTTCATAAGTACTACAAAATAGCAGTTTTTAAAAGTCTTACTCTAAAAAAGCAACTTTTGCATTAATAAACCAATATATCTTCAATGTCTTCAATTAAAAAAGAAAGGTTTTGTAATAATTATTACATTTTTCAACGGATGTATAAATATATTTTTACATTACATCTGTTGAATATCTGGAGAAGGAATTTCACAAGATTTAAAGTATTTGCAAAGGTATTGTGCAAATAGAAATAATACTGCAATAGTTTTTGCTAAAATTTCATTCTGATATTAAATTTAAAATTTCACACGCATCCAAAAACAAAAAATAATATTCATTAAAGCTTCGGAGTCATAGAGACAATATGAAACACAATTGCAACAAATATCCTAAAATAAATTTTGTGTGTGGGAGTTATTGCTTCTTAAAATTTAAATTCAAAACTTAAAAATGCAGTTTTACCTTAAAAAAAGCATTTAAACTTCAAACTCATATGTATTGTCTAAACAATTAATGCTTGAGATTTATTTTCGATTATCGTAACATAAAAATAAAGTCTATTTTAGAATGAAATATTTGAAATATTTTGATTAATTTACCAAGCATATATTGATATTTTGGTCAAAATAAACTTAATTGGAGATAACTTTAAAATTTTCGGGGATAAATAATCTGATATCTATAAAAAATGATCAACTGAATTAGTTATTTTCTCCTGCAGCATTTTTAAATTCTAGTTCTTACGCATAGCATGTACAAAAATTTCAGGCTTTTCTGATCAATCATTTAATCTCAGTGAATGTTAAAATTGCAGTATTGAGTTATTTATTTTTAAAAATCTTTCTCTTTACAGAGATAATTTATTCCTGAAAATGAAAGAAAAAATCTTTTAAAAAAACTTCTTTCATACTGACTGAATATTTTTTTATTCACACATTTTTTAAATTGTATCTTATATATGATAAGCTGCATCACATAAATGGTAAATTGCATTGTATAAAATTTATAACTACTATTTAGTTTTAAGTTTAAGGAACTTTAGAGATCAGTTTATTGAGGGAAGAGATGAAAGTTCAGTTTTAAATTTGTGTACTTATCATAAAAAAATAATGTTCAAATTATACCTTTATAATTTGTCTAGACACTTTAATGATTATATGCATTTTTTCCATCTAATGTTTATTTCCAAGTAGAATTTTATGATAATTTTGCGATCATGAATATTTAGTTTTAAAATGTTTCTGCTACTGACAATTATCTTTATTAAAGTTCCCTTCCCAAGTATACAACTCTTCTCACACAATCAGTTCTGAACCAATTTACGTTTTAAGATGCTTTAAAACATGAACCGCAAAATCCGGCGTATACGTGCACTTTTAACACCAAATATAAGATCTAAATTTACAGGTACGAGATATACACCGGGTATAAAAATGAGAACTTTAAAAATAAAAAAAGAAAGAGATGAGCATTAAAAAATTAAAACTTCTACATATTTCGAAATACTGTTTTTTTAAAAGAAATGATATTTTTAATGAAATTAAAAGGTTGTAGTTCTTAAAGTATACTATTTTTGCAAAAGCTTAAGAAAATAACTAGAATAAATGGCTTCAAAACATAACAACATTGCATACGCACATTTGTTTTCTTCGTAAAAAAGGGGGTGCGCGTTATACGACGAATATACCTAAAAATTAAAAATTGCTTGAAAGTATGGGTGCGCATTATACACCGATGCGCGTTATATGCCGGATTTTACAGTAAGTGAAATTCGGTAATAGTGTTGGACCCCTCTATTTTACAAATTCATTGGGACCAAACATTTTGTTTCGTTAATTCGCAGTTATTCGTTATAGCGGGGTCTAAGCAAAATGTAATTTTTTACCCTTACCTTTGGAAATTATATAAACAACAGCACAAACAATACCCATTGCTAGAAATTACTCATTTTTAATTCAACAGCTAAAAATACTATTAGAGAATTATTGCACACCATTTGATTGGAATTTTTAAAATACTGTCTAATACAGAGATGGCGAACCTTTTTGAGACGTGGGTCAAATTTTGTTCATATTTTTTTTTAATACTAGCGTGTGGGTCACTAATGCCCATTTGCACCAGAGTTAGGTTTAAAAAATTTTAACTGAGTATTTTTATATAAAACTAAACATCTTTAAATTCAATTGGCTTATAATGGGTAAAAAAGGACGCCATGGAAGTCTCTTTCTACAAACATAACTGATTAAAGTGTATTTTATCCGAAGAAAGTGCTTTAAATATGGTTTTTTGCTTTGGCTTTCGATTGTTTTTCAACTAACAAAATGTGAGTAAACTTATACACTTTATTTGATATTTTGTAAGCATTTTTGCTTTATTTCAAACACTACATACTTTCATATACATTTGCTGTCGTTTGCGTAGCTTTGGAACCAAGGGTGCAGCTACCGCCGTATCAATGATACGGGGCCCTAAAATGTGTAAGAAGAGATCGTAAAATATTGAGAGCCCACCAAAAAGGGACTCCAAAGAATTTGGATTCGGAGTCCACTCAGGACTAGCTACGCCAGTGTTTGGAACTGTAATGATCACACTGAAAGTAATAGGCAGCATTTAAATTGCTTTTGTGTCAATGAACTTGAAAAAATTCCGATGGAATATAAATAGTCCACACAAATTAGAAAATTTAAATAAACCCGCGTATTGATTGATTGAATATTAACGTCGCACTGCTCAGCTACACGAGGGCTTTTGGCTACGGACCACGTAATTTTGAACCATGGTCAAGTTACGTGGCACCCCCTCTCCTAACTACCACACCGCACCAACGGGAAGACGTTTCAGCTCTCGACAGATTTAACGTGCATCGCTGCCCTACACGGCGGATCTTTAGTGGTACTGGGCTCGAACTCGTGACAAGGCAAGCCACGATCCGATACCTATACCACTCGTCTACCGCGGCCACAAATAAACCCGCGTAAGCAAACAAGTAGTTGCCTAGCAATCGTTGGTCAGTTAAAAAGCTTGCGTGGGTCAGATACTGACCCACGGGTCATAGGTTCGCCATCACTGGTTTAATAGATTCTTGACAATTTTTTTCATTCCTGACTCGGAAGAGTTATTTTTTCGACTCTATGCAAAGAAGAAAATATTGCATTATTTACATGTTGCTGTATAAAGGGGAGAGAGTAATGTTTTCGCAGTTTCCAAAAAATTTAAAACATCAGAAGCTACAACGGTTTAGATTGGAATCTCATTATTAATTTCTGTATTAGAGTCACTATTCATTGGCTCTAAAAAATCAACAATTTTCTCAACTTCAGTTGCACAAATAGGCAGCATGTGTCATCAAATGTATCAAAATCGTTAAAATCTTAAAACATCTCCTGCGTTCTGGACGGGAGGAGATACGAAAGGAATTTACTGTCCTATTCTAATCCCACTTGATAGGCTACACTCATGACTCATTTGCTCCTGTAAAGTCTAATAATGGTCTTCACACTTTCCCGTTGAAATGGTTGCTTACAAAAAAGTCTTTTTCCGCTCCTGGCAAAAAAATGTGTTATTTGAAAATAAATCCAATTTTTTCTAACACAAACTAATAAAAAATTGTTTTTCAACTGCTGAGATAATTCATTCATTCGGAGTTTATTATTCATTAAACAGGGAGTTTTTGTCTTCATTGTAAAAGGGAAAAGTGAAAAATTCGTTAAATCGGGGCCTGACTACATATTTGTCAAGCATTGATAATTTGAGATTAGTTACTATACTATTTTTTAGGTTAGTATCCAATTAAATAGCAGATGCTATTTAATTACCATGCTGACATGAGTCATATGTAAACTATAAGTGCAATTGTGGCCTGGCTAATAAAATAGCAGACTAGTAACCAATTTGTAGTAATTTTTGGCCTGGAACTTTAAAAGTAATACTTTAAAAATTTCTAATAATCTTTTTTAAATATTATTGTAAGATAGAGTCTGATGAATGTTAAATATGTCGTGGTATAAAAGTCCTCGTGTTGGATCAGTGTGGAGAATAGGATTTCAACTGAGTTTCGATCTTGTCTAAAAATTGATACGAATTATATTTTACTGTGAAAAATGTATTTGAAATCGGTAGAAATAAAGGTATCCTCGTGTTCTAACAGATACATTTATGAAAAAATTTATATTTTTATTCGACAATCAAAAATCTAAATTTGCAGTTATGAAATAATTTAAATATTTTTTCTTATAACTTTTTATATTTAAAATTATTTTAATTTTGTTCATCAAAGAGAATTTAAAAAATTAAGTAAATAAATGCTAATTAGTTCCATCATTCTTGCAGAAATTTTACTTTAAACCACTATGTAACTAAAAGATAATCGTATTTCTTAACTATACCAAATCTGTTTCTTAATTTATGGATCATTTTATTTTTCTATGATTTTTTAAGCAAATTTTTCTCATAATGCTTTTTTTTTCACGTATTAGCCATTGCCTTTGGTTACATTTTATAATTTTCTTTAAAACTGGTAAAAATCATAATTCTCATACGGTAAAAAATAAATGTTATTTGGTTTTTCAGCAGTATTACTTTTACATTTTAAGAAATAATCAAAAGAATAAGAATTTAATACCTTTTTTGTTTACAAATATCCCCATTTTATTCTTTTAATATTTTAAAAGTTATCCTATTAAAATAATTCTTTTAAGAAGTATTGTTTTATTAAAGAAATATTTTGTGTTTGTTCTTCGGTAGTTACTTTAAAGGTCCCCCTGGTGTTGCTTTTAAAGGTGATGTCATTAAACAATCAATCTCGATATGTATTATTTTTACTTCAGAACCACTTTCTCAAAATAAATATCTATGTCATTTAAGAATCCACCTTAATTTCACATTCCTGGCATGTAAAAAACTTTTTAAAAATAATTATACTAACTAGTATATATACCCGTCCTTCGCATGTGTGAATTAAAATATAAAACAATAGAAAAATTTTTAACGTGTAAATTTTAAATAAATTGGAAATTAAACAAAAACGGCTTTTTTAGCATATCTCTGCTCAACAAAAGTCATATTCGTCAAAAGTTGAGTCTGTAGATCTAATAGTTGAAAAAGAGATTTTTTAAATCTATAACGCCCCCATAACAAGTAGGTTTAGTAATTCATAAATGGGAGTTTATTTTATATAAAACCCTCAGGTGGGTCAATAATTTTCGGAAAATTCTTTCTTAGCAGATATCTAATCCATGAAAGAAGCATCCTTGCTAAATTTCAAGTCTGTAAGTTTAATAGCTCAAAAAAGGGAATATTTTACAACGCCCCTTTAACCCGTTGCAACCACCCTTGGGAGTCTATTTTAGCAAAAAATTTTTGTATCCGGTCCCTACTATATGAAAGAAACATGCCTACTAAATTTCAAGTCTTTAGTTCTAATAATTCCTGAGATATCGTGGTGAGTGAATGAGTGAGTCGCTTTTCTCTTTTATACAGATATAGATGAATATTCTGTGAATGAGATCCTTCAGTGTTAAATGCCTCTTAGGTTTTACCGCTGTGAATAATGTAAAAATAAGATGTAAAATTGAATTTCTTTCGCTTAAATATATAAGATATTCCTATAAGTAAACATTTATTTTTAAATTAAATCTGGCACACATTGATTAATGAAATTCTTCTAATAATTATTAATCATTTTATTTTTATCTAGACTTTCTTAGGACTAAAATATTTAAGCATAGTATAAATCTTTGAAATTTGATAGCAGCTGCGTGTCCTAGAAATTTTGAGAATTTATAAATTAAAAAAGCAATCTGTGTACTTTATATTTTATTTCTAAAAAATAAGTATACGGACTTTAAAAAAATGTCAATTGCTTAAGGAAACGAAATCCTGTAGTAACATTAAAATATTTTTTAAAAATTTTCTGGAGGACAGTATATTTTAATAAATTAATCTTAAACATTTGGACTATTATGAAATATGAGGGGTTTTCCAATTACTTCATTACTCGAAAAATTGCTGAAATGTGATGAACGAAAGAAGTATATTCATTAATATGCAAAGGTACATTCATCACAGTAAGAAATAGTTAAAAATTTAAGAAAACCCTCAGAGTTATATAAAAGAATAAAAAAACTAGATACTTTATATTTTTAAATAAATTTTCAAAATCTAAAAGCAAAACAGTTTGTTCTATACATTATTGTCCAATCTTGTGATAGTTAAAATTAAAAATCAAACTATTATTTATAAATAGAAGTTATAGGATGAAAAATATAATGAAATCATAATGATCCTAATATATAGACAAAAACAAATTATCTGATGAAAGCACTTTTATTTTACACATGCAACATTTATAAATAATAAAAAGCTTGGCAAAGTACGCATATAAATAATAAATTATACTTTGTACAATATTATACATATATATCCATACCTAAACTAAGTTAACCACAAAAAACAAGGAACGCCAGCATGGCAATCAAATGAAAAATACTCTGAGTACGCATTCACAATAACAGAAGGTTTGGCAGATAAAATAAATTAACAATGAAGGAGCAATTAAATCACAACACGTCTTTCCGTTTTTCTGAATCATCAGTTAAGCCTTCAACAAAGTGTCTTTTCTGCTCAGAGAAGGAAATCCAAGTTTTCCAAACAAGGAATGACCTCCATGTCCAAGGCTTCCAAAGCTTCGGTATTCGTGAGTAATTCCGTGTCCACTACCCAATGATGGCTCGTGTTTGATTTCAGTGGTAAATCCTACAAGAGGTTCATCAAGTCCACCAGTTTTGGCTTCGTAAAGTCCATGCGTAGGTTCCTCATAGTGGTGGGGCTCGGCTTCAACTTCCAAACCATGACCATGTTCTGCTTTGAATCCATGGTGTTCAGCTGCAGGGACTTCGAAACCGTGGGGTACGGCATGGAGACCAAGACCATGCCCATGGATGATTCCTTGAAACTTGTGTTGGTGGTTGTGTCCATGTTGATGACCGTGTTCATGTCCATGTTTGTGATCATGACCGTGCTTATGAGCATGTCCGTGCTTGTGACCGTGCTCGTGCTTATGTCCATGTTCGTGTTTGTGACCATGTTCATGCTTGTGATCATGTCCGTGCTTGTGTTCATGTCCATGCTTGTGATCATGTCCATGTTTGTGTTCATGTCCGTGTTTATGGGCATGCTCATGCTTGTGTCCATGCTCATGACCATGTTTGTGAGCATGACTGTGTTTGTGACCGTGTTCATGTCCGTGCTTATGTCCGTGTTCATGTCCGTGCTCATGGCCATGCTCGTGCTTGTGATCATGTCCGTGTTGGTGACCGTGTTCATGTTTGTGTCCATTCTCGTGTTGATGACCATGCTCGTGTTGATGACCATGCTCGTGTTTGTGGCCGTGTCCATGTTTATGAGCATGATGATGATTGTGTCCATGTTTGTGTCCATGTTCATGTTTGTGTCCATGTTCATGCTTGTGTCCATGTTCGTGTTTGTGATTATGACCATGTTTGTGTTCGTGGCCGTGCTTGTGATCATGAGCATGCTTGTGACCATGCTCGTGTTTGTGTCCATGTTCGTGCTTGTGCTCATGACCATGTTTGTGCTCATGACCATGCTTGTGTTCATGGGCATGCTTGTGACCATGCTCGTGTTTGTGTCCATGTTCGTGCTTGTGCTCATGACCATGTTTATGTTCATGGGCGTGTTTGTGTTCATGACCATGTTTGTGTTCGTGGCCATGTTTATGATCATGTCCATGCTCATGATTGTGATGATGATGGTGGTGGTGATGATGATGATGTTCGACTTTGTCCTTAATTACTATCACTTTCTTATCATCATCATGCCTGAAATTCATAAAAACGATTTTTATTAGAATTTTCTTTTCGATATAAATTGTTAAGCATAAAAATTTTTTTATTTAAATCTGATAATTTTTTTTATCTTTTCATTTTATGAAGTTTTATCTTTGCCCTTGATTTTATATTTCATACAACACTTACACGTGTATCAATAATGAAATTTAGGTATAATTTCTTAATGCGTAGATTCAAATAATTAAATTCTTTATTGCTTTCATATTTGATATAATAAAAATTATCTTTTTAAAAATATATCTATTGTTACTGACTGTTACAAATTTTATATCGGAAGAATATCGCAGACAATAGCAAGTACAAATATAAAAATTTAATAGAAGAAAATGAGTTAAACCTTATCATTGATATTAGATTTATAATATTAGAAGTATTGGAATCATACAGTTTTTAATATTCGTACTCAAAAATTTTCTCTTTTTAATATACATGATATTTCAAAATAATTTGATTTACCAAAATATGCACTCGCATTTTTGAAAATGCAGCTGTTTATTTTCCTTAGTTCACAAACTTTTTATACGGCCTTTTTGTATAGCTTATTATTAACTCTTTTACTCCATAGAAAATACTTTTTTTAATATAAAAAAATATAAAAAGTACTTACAAATCTGGATCAGGTTCTGCTGCAGCGTAAGCTACAGCTACTACCAGAACTATGAAAAAGGTCTTCATACTGATCATCATCTAAAAGAAATAGAAATAACATTTAGTAATTTTGATACACAAACACTCGCGGCAAATGTATGAATTCTTTTGATGAAGTATGTGGATATAATTAATTAGTTTAAAAGCTTCGGAAAATTTTTACAAAATACGAGAATACTCTTCGAAATTAAAAACTGATAATATATTCAAGTGAATTTAAAAGAAGATATTTTTATAATCAGAAAAATTGTTGCACATTTTGTGGCCTCACAAAAACATATTGCAGCAAAATCTCTGATATTAAAAGTATGTGTGAATAGAAATATACTACAAATGCACCATTCTTTAGTTAATATTAATTACAGAGTTATTTTTAGATGTTGTTTGTAAATAAAAAAGATGAAAAACATCAATCGGAATTAAAAGGAATAATTTAATTAAATATTTCTCTAAGTGTTTTTCAGAATAAAAATATTATATGAATTGCTTTTGAAAATACTTTTAAGTATTAAACAAAGATGTCTTCCTTAAATGTGAAATAATTATAAATAAAACTGGATCTTGCATGTATGCAATGAAATTAGGAAATTATTTAATCTGAGAAATATGTTACTGTACAATGGTAAAAAAAAAAGGCAAATTACAATAAATTTTAATCGACTTTAATTTCATTCGTTGTAGATATTGTAAATATCAACACACATTTCTTTAAATATTCCAAAATTACCAAGAAATTATTTTTTATTTAAATATAATTTTGAATCGTTTGCACAGTCTAATTTAAATTCTAAATTTAGGATGCGTAATTATTGTTTAAAATTCATTCTTTTAATTGAGGAAATTCAACTAAATACAGCTTTTTTATTATTTTTTTTGTATTATTATATTTATTTTTATTTATGTATATATATTATTTTCGTTATAATGAATTTAACTTAAATTTAACATAATAATAATAATGTCCCATCTTGTTCAATACGTTAACATCTGGTTGAATAAAAAATAAAAAAAAACTTCAAACAACTGATCGTCTGTTGAAATATTTTTTTTCAAACTGCATAAACGCCAGGAGATAAATATCATTAATTTGATAACTTCCAGATAACACACATGGCTTTTGCATCATGCTTCTTTTCAAAACCGACGGACATTGTATCATTAATACAAATTATTGTAAATAACAGATTGTGTTACTTTTATTAATGGCTTAAATTTGATTAACATAATAACAGGAAAGTGAGTTGACAGCGTAAGCCAGGAAATATGCTTTGCGTACTGTTTAGAAAATCTTGACAATATTGAAATTAAAATGTAAGAAAACAATTAGCGAATTAAAAATAAGATTTGACGTAATTTGCTAGGAACTATTTGGTATTAGGTGATTACTTTTTGAATGCAAAATTATCTCAAATGTAATAAGTTCTAAGTTTTTTAATTTTAGTCTAAACTAAATTTGAGTAATTTTAGTTTTTATCCACTTTGATTATGACCAAGCAAATGAGTGGTGAAAAAAGGAATTAATATGAAAATTAACTCCTTAATGATATTATCTTTTGATATCCTTTTATTGAAGCAGTAATTTAATTTAATTTCTAATTGTTTATTTCAATTTTTGGTCGTCAGCGTTTCTCAAACTATGGCCCCTCCCCCTCTTGTGGTGGGGTGTGAACATATGGAATATAAAAGATTATTTAAAAAAGATTTAATTTATTAAAGGGAAGCAAAATAAAATGCATAATAAAAAATAAAATACGCATTTACAGTAATATCATTTACTTATAAATGTATCAGTACTGCTTAATGTATTTAAAATTTAATTTATCAATACTAAGTTAAGAACAAGTTTAATAATTACTAGTGGCAATATATATAGAGAGAGAGAGGGAGAGATAGTTAATACTTATGTTGATAATTTGTACGGTTTATAATTAAAATCTTATTGAATTCAATACATTGAATTCTTATTGAATTCAATACATTGTTATTGTATGGAGGTTGAGCTAGGAAAATTACTATTGAAAACTGGGTCTCAAATGTTTAAAGTTTGAGAAGCTGATTGAAGTTCTGTGCGTTTTAGTTATTTTTAAAGCAATTTAAATTGAAAAGCATTTAACAAACTCTTATTACACCATCAAAATGTGATATTTTACACACATTATCGCGTAAAATACTTCATAAAGCAATTTCATTTTTTAAAAATTACATTGATGATTTAACAGTTAAGCTATTTACTTCATTTTTTCCATTTATTTCAGAAAATATCTATACACTTAAAAATAACTTTTGCTTTATTAGGGAAATATTAAAATAAATTTTATCCTTGCGTTACTTATCTCGTAAATTTAAATAATTGAAAGAATTCGAATGCTTTCCGTATTATTATTTATAATCACTAAAATTACGATTAAAATATAAGCTTAAGATATCTCAATCAAAAAAAATTTAATTTTCAGATTTATTTTAAAAATTTAATTATTATTTGAATTAAAGATTCATTGAAAACTCATATATTTTATATGCCTTACCGAAAAAATTCTTAAAACTCATTTTTAACTTAATGGAACAAAGCATAAGCTGTTTTTTTTTTCAGAAATAATTATATTGAAATGACTTAATACAAGATATCATAAATCAGTAAGTTCTAAGATTAAAAAATTTAAATGTAATATTTATGGGAGATTTTGTAGAAATTCTTAGACAAATTCTGTTTTACAAATGCCTAATGCCTCTTCAAGCAATAGTATTTACATGGATTGTTCCAAATCTAACACAATGAATTTGCAGCTGTAAATTATCAACCAGAAAAAATTCCGAATTTCTGAAAAATAGACCAAATAACACAATCCTAAATCTAAGTAGTAATCCAAATAGATACCTTTGGTTCGAAGAAGCCTTGTTGGGATGACTTCTCGATGTTGAATTTGTGATGGAAATGTGCTAGCTGCAAAGCCTTATATACTCACGCAAAGACTCAAAGATTAACACTTACCTATCAGCCAATGAATTACTTCCTATTAGTTAAAGAGTTGGAATTTTTTCACTCAAGCATGACGGTAACTTGCACTTCAAAAGAAAAATGTGGTAACTCTCCATGTTGTGATGTAATCAAAATAAACAGAAATATGAAGAAACACGTTACAATTGTTTCTCAGGTAATTTGTGAGATTAAAAAACAAATAACCGAACACAGCATGGATTTGTATATTTGGAACAAAAATTCGAAAAGCAAGAAAAGAATGATAGTATCTTGTTGCTTCATACAATGCTTTTCTTTGCGACATCGATTTTTTTGTTCTTCTCAAATCGTTTGCTACTTTTCGTTGTAGCGTGAACTTCTGTAAAATTTCCATCGAAAATCATAGAGTTATTACCAGACGATTTAGGTTAAAGCAGTTTGGACCATTTTTCTAATAGGAGCCATTGTCGGAATTTGTGACAGTGTTTATGTATTAAATGTTATGAAATATCAACTCGCAAAAAATGAATACTGATTTTAATATTTATTCTACTTTTGTTACAGTTACAAATATTTGTTACAAAGTAGATTATGTCTCCCATTGTTTCCAAAGAGCATTATTTTTGTGATATCATCGAAATTACATATTTTATATTTGGTAGCGATTACGTTATTCTAAAAAAACTCTTATAGGGATATTAATGAAGGAATAATTGGATTATCATATCCATTTTATTCATAGTCAAAGAAATAAAACTTTTGTTGAAAAAAAATAATAATTTGATTTAGAACTAAATGATCTGGAACGGGAAATTAAAAATACAAGAATAATAAATCTATTCAATGTGTTCTCACAAATAAAACTATAAATAAAACTAACAAAATGAAATTAAATGCTCCTTTTTCAGAAATATTTTGTTTCTATTAATAAAGTTAGGAAACAGTATCTTCAATATTTTAACTATTAAAATAATATATGATGTATAACTTATTTCTTCTAAATGGTGGTCTTCATAAAATTGTTATGAGAAAAAAATCCGACTCTTCAAAACTTTTTATGCATTAAAGTTATGGTTATTGGATACACTTTTAAATTTTAACCTTTTTTCAACTATATCGTTAACAAATAAATATATTTTTTTGCAAACGGGCCCTTAAAATTTTTTTCTCTGTTAAAGTAATTTTTACTTCTAGAAAATTAAACTCAGTTTTTGGAATAATAAACATTAAAAGAAATTTTTTTCTATGATATATCTCATTAAAATGAAAATCGTTATTTTTTAAAAAATTAAATACATAAACAATTTATTACATCAGTTTTAAAAATAAAATGTAAAACATAAGAAAATGAAAATCAAACTAATTAATTCAGACAGAAAAATGCAAATTACTCTCAAATATTTTATTTGGTAAAATATCCCATTACATTTGAATCAAAGGTGTTTATTCTATAAACTGGAATGAGAGAGAGAGAGAGAGAGAAAAAATATCAGATTCTTTTCGAACGTATGTAAAAAGTAATTGAATGAGATAACAAGGATTAATTTGTTGGTCATTATTAAGAACCTTTTTGGAATTTGTCCTTAAAACTAGGGAATCATAATATATACGATTATATATCAGTTCAATTAATGTATTACATGTATTATTTTATAAAATCTTAAAACAGGTCTTCCAACCGTAATTTTTTTCGTTCCGGTTAAACTAAAAAAATATATCGGTTTAGTTCCGAATAAGTAATTTAATTTTATTTATATTCTTATCTTAAGCCATCTATACATCCTTCAAGTAGTTTTGAGTGAAATTAAAACAAAAAAAAGTACTAGTGAACATAAAAAAGTAAATCACGAAGCAATGTACATGTAATGGTGATAATTATATGGTTGATGTTAAATTAGAAAATATCCATAAGTTGGTTGCAGTAAAAAAAAAATTACCGAAGATATATCGAATCGAAATTTTTTTTTCTGTTCAACTCCAGTTTTCGTTCTGACCAAAATAACGGTTTTTCCCAGTTTCCGGTTTAGTTCCGGTTCGAAGTCCTTCTTAAAAACATTATTATTGACTAAAATATTTAAAATGAATCTTTTTTTATATTATTAAATTTACTACTTAAAATCTTTTATTATTTTCTTGTCATTTTAATTATTTCAACTGTGTTTGCTTCACTATGAAAATTAAATAAAAGCACGAATTCTAACCGAAGTTGCAATATATAGGTTCCCTCACAAAAGCAAATATTTTTCTACCAAATTACGATAGGGACATCTTGTAAAAAAGAAATTTTAAAATTTAACTCAAAACTTGACTGCGTTTTCCTCTTCCGATTTCTGAAACTGACAGCAAAGGAAATAAGCTATTTAAATGTTGTCAACATTTTTTCCCTTCCGCTTTTTTTTCTTTTACTTTCTATTTTAGCAAAAAAAAACTGACATAATTATAACAGACCTTTTTAAACTTATTCTACTTTTTAAACAAATAATATTGATGTTTCAATGCTAGATAATTGTTTTTTTTCAAACATTTATTTATTATTTTCAGCCAATAATAGTGGGAAGGTACATATGTTTTAATTTATTAAAGTAATCCATTTAAATATTTATTTTGATATATGAGTATTCAATTTTAAACATACTATTTAAATTGCTTCAAAACGCTTTTAAGACTTTCCAAGTGATTTTGTTCGATAAAACTTTGGATGATTCTTGTCTAAAATTACTGAAAATAACTCTTGTCGGTTTGAATGGGATATTTTTAAAACATTTATTACGCTAACATGACTTATAATTGAATATGATTGTGAAAGGTAGCGTAGAGTTTTTAGCCCTTGTGGTTAATCGAAAATAAATTATGTCAGGAGTTACATTTCTTCAAATTATTTGTGCCATCACTTTCGGCTTTCTAATTCTACGCTTTGTGCTTTCAATTTCTAAATTTAATCAATTCCCTGCTGATTCATTTCATCATGACTGAAATTGTTATAAAATAGGTGAAGAAATAATTAATTATAACAATGGGCTTTTCGCGAGGTCTATCCTCTCTACCTCGAGTTTTCTTCCGTATAATCAAATTGGCACTTTAAGCTATAGCAGGGGACGGCAACCTACGGCACGTGTGCCACATGTGGCACGACAATTCTCGGTAACACTCTGCACTACTTTACACATGTGTCGATTTTTGAGTTAATAAATTTGAAATGGAGATTATTTGACGAACATCTTCCGAATTATGAACATTAACGGAATTATGAAAAAAATCTGAAAGATAACTCTAAAGAGAAATTTACAGCTATCTTGTAAATTATTGACTGCCATTGTTGGATAGATTTAATTGTTTGAAGAGAGAAAATGACATGTAATCTGCTTTTCGCTTTTGGTTCTACATATATAACTGAGTAAAAAATCTTTTCTTATTTGAAAAGTATATAGAGTCCGCAAAGAAACTATTTAACAACTGAATGTTCAAAATCATGTTTTTTTTGGTTCAAATTATAACCCCGATAAAATTTTTTTATTTGAAAAATTTGGTCCCAAACTTTAAAAAAAGTTCCCCAAAAATTTTTTTTTTATATAATTTAAAAACTTTTTTATTTAAGTATATGAAAGGGAAATATTTAAAATAAATTTTATATTGCTTTTTTTTTTTTAATAAATAATGTTAAAAATTTTTTTATTTAAAAAATAAGTACAAAAAAATTTTAAAAAAATTTTTAAAATTTTTTGTTTTTGGAAATAATTTCTTTTTATTTAAAGTTAATGCAAAAGAAACTATTTAAAATTTCAAAAACTCTTTTGCCTTTTATTCTCTTTTAAATGGCTTTTTTATTTTATACGGGAAAAAAGGTATTTAAAAAATGCACATGTAATTGCTACTTCCCCGAATCATATGAAATTGGTTTGGCAAACCAAAGCCACAAAATTATTATAACTTTTTAAGAAGAATACCATAAATATGTTTCTACTAATTAAAAAATAGTTAAAAATAATAAAATTTGAAATTTTAATAAATTTTGTGAAAATATTGAATTAACAAAAATTAATTAAGTTTTGCAACTACTTTTGATTGCTCTTTCACGGATTAAATAACAATTTTCAAAACCTCCCGCTTGGTTTTTTCTCCCCGCAATTATCGGTGTTCTCAAAAAATTTCTTTAAAACAAAAATTAAATTAATTTTAAAATAAATTATTGCCAAAAAATTGCTGGATTTGTTAAAAAAATTTTTCGTGTCCCGATTTTGTTTATAAACTTTTTCCCATTCCCATTTTTTCTTGGTGGTTTTTTGTTTGGGATTCTTATGGGTACCACAACGATCAGCGAGATCTAAACCTCAACCAACATGAGGAAGAAATACCACGATATAATAATATTTTTAAAACAATTTAAGAATAAAATGTTTAATAAAGTCTTAGGTCACATAAATACAAAATCGCAAAATGAAGTTATTTTGATGTAGAAGGTTTCCATAAAATCTAAAAAGTAGTGTGAAGGTTCAAAGATTTTTTTTCGCGTGCAAAATTTCCTCGTGACATGCTAATATTTTTTTTATTCTTTGTTTTGTTGAAAAAATGCGCTCTTCGTTGGAGTCTGTATTTTCTTAAAAAAAACTTGGTCCTTTTTTTAATTAAACTGAGGCCATCTGTCAAATTCCCAATACAGTCATTTGATCTTCTGACTGAACTAGGTCTTAAGACTCAAATTCTTCGATGCCTTGCTGTTGCTCATGCATTTCTATGAGCTCATCAACTGCCAACTCATGAAATGATATTTCAGTGATTCTTGAACGTCAACCCTGTCCACTTCTAAATTTATTTGCTTGGCAATAGGGACAACTTCTTCAATCCTCTACCAATTTCATCAGTTTCTGGCACTGAAAAAAGGACGAATCGACTAGATTTCAAAATTGCGTAACTCCGTTTTCACGTTAATCGCGATATTACTACATAACTCCTTCGATTATCAAAAAAAAAATCTTAAAAACCCCTCCTCCATGTTTTTAAAGGGGAAACCGTAATTTCTAAAAAAAATAATTACCCCAAGCTCCTTTAAGCACTTCGTTCAATGTTTATTTCCTAAAAACTCTTTTTACCGAATCTCTACTCAACAAAAGAAACGGGCTTATCAAATTTCTAGTTTGTAAAGCAACGTTAAAAAAAAGAAAATTTTTTAACCTTCTTTTTGCCCCCCAAACCCCAAAATGGTTTTCCCCGAACCTTTTTTTCAATCTTATTTCAAATTTAAAAATGGGTTTTAAATCCCAATTTTCCAATAAAAATATCTTTTAAATAATACATCTGAATTTATTTTCTATTTTTTTGTGCAGTATCTTTTATTTTATTTTATTACGTATTGTACAATATTTATATAATAGCATTTTTTTGATATATTTTGTAAAAAAAAAATCATTTTAAAAGTCTTGAAGGGTTTTTTATTATTCATAAAAGGGACGGGGGACCACTTCTCCTCCTAATGGAGGACCAACCCTCATTGTGCAAAAGTATACAACTGTTCATACTCATTTCTCAAATTATAAAACTGTAATTTGCATGTGTTATGCAGCGTTTTTTTTTTCAATATATTGTAATAAGGGGGAAAAAAAATAATAATAAATTCCAAGTTTTCATTTTGGTAATTTTAATATGTACTTCAATTTGGTGCTTCTTCTTAAAAAAAAAAAAATGTTAATAATCACCTTTCCCCTAAATTGCACTGAATTTTTATTCCGTCGTTGCTTCTCACCTTCTTGAAAACATACAATTTCCCATGAGTAATCATTTTTTTTTTTCTTGTTTTTACAAAAAACGACTTTTTTTAAAAATCCCGGGCCCCGTGGTTTTG
Source organism: Trichonephila inaurata madagascariensis (assembly GCA_019973955.1). Taxonomy (NCBI): domain Eukaryota; kingdom Metazoa; phylum Arthropoda; class Arachnida; order Araneae; family Nephilidae; genus Trichonephila; species Trichonephila inaurata. Next base: position 119,738 of record BMAV01003948.1, read on the forward strand.
GTTAAATAAACGTGATAAATGGCACAGGAAATTGCATACCATTTCGATTGGGATATCAATACCCCCCCATCACAAAAAACAAAGGCTCCTTCCCCTTTTCAGGTGCGCATTTATGATGTAATGTTTATTTTTTTTTGAAGGGTTAAAATTTGTAAGTGGCTGAAAATGTCCTTACTGCCAATTTGTATAACCATAATATTGAGCAGGATTTACTGCCTTTTTATTATTGTTCTCGCTTGTAAGATAAATAAATAAATGTTTTAAACATTATCCGGAAAAAATTTTTCATTGAGAAAAAACTTTTTTGGGTATATAAAATCGGAAAAACCGTTATTAAATGACAAGTGAGTGTATATTAACATCGCATTATTACGGGGACTTTTGGCGACGGAGCTCGTAATTTTGAACCACGGGCAAGTGACGAGGATGACACCTGAGCTGGCACCAATTTTTTCTTAAATTCTACACCACATTAATGGGAGGACGTTTGAGCCTCGATATATTTAATGTATATCAGCTCCCTCTGCATAGCGCGTTTCCAGCGGTACTAAGCTCGAACTCTGATATCTTCCACGGCCCTTTTTGAACTTTTAAATGACCCAAATTTTTTTTAGCTTAAATTTTTCCTCGCGTGAGAAACTTTTTTAAGATAAATTATTGCATTAAAATCCTTTTTTTTCCACAAAATATTTCACTATATGGCAAATTAAATGTTTCTTATTCATTGAAAATGAAAAAAATCATATTAGGAGAGCAATAAATGTTGGACAGTATAAGGAAAAATAAAGCTTGAAAAAAGTATAATAATCGCATCAAATCATTCCTATATTTAAATTATTCATTCTTATTGACAAGGAAGAAGAAATATACAAGCACATTTCCCATTGTTAAAATTTCTTTTATACTTAGTTATTATTTGTTCACACTTTGATTTTTCCCATAGCAAAGTAATAAAAAAGATAGCAAAAGGCATAAATAAACAATATTTAATCGTGATTTCGAAGAATAGTTTTGATCACAGCTTTCTTATTTCTACTTGTAAGATATTTTCTCACAGAGACCTCTTTCTTCCCTATTTTTATGGTTATTATTATGATCATTAATGTCTTAGTATTATGCATTTCTTATCATTTTCTTCTTATAATACTGAAAAAAAGCAATAAAATACTACATCTACTTTGAGATAATTTTATTTTTAAAAATTAGTTTGTATTTTTTCACCTGCTTCGTAAGAAAATATGCATGTATTTTATTTTTATCATTAATATAGAGATCTACTCTTTTCTTCTTTTCCAGTACTTTATATATATAATCGTAATATTATATATATTTTTAAATATTTATATTTTTTTTAAAATTGTTTTGGGGTCGTTGGGAAAGAAATTTTTTTTTTTTTGTGGGGAAAATAAAAAGATAATTTTTATAAGAATAAATATTTTATTTTTTTATGTATTGCCCATTCGGGTTTCAATTTGCCATTTTTCTGGCGTAGCATGTTTCCCATCTCTAAAACTTTTGTTTTTTACTGGCAATAAACTGGTCCAGGGTATGTTTAACCTCCTCATTTGAAGTAAAGATTTAACAGTCTAAAAATGTCTTACAGAACGGAGCAAATAATAATCAGAAGGTGCCAGATCTAGAAAATATGGTGGGTGTGGCAGTATGTCCCTCCAAGTTTAAAAGTTTTTGGTGATTCCAAACGTGGGGGTCCGCTTTTTTGGTGGAACACTTCCCCTTTTTCTCCTGATCAATTTGATTTTTTTCCGTTAAGTGAATCATTAAAATTTGTCCAGCTAATGACGTAATCGTTTCCCTTTTTCCGTAACAGCTAAAAAAAAACTGATTCCGAAATCTCGCCCAGATAAAACCTTTTTTATGAATATTGGCTTTCGAAATGCTTTGAGCTGGTTCATCTGTTATTTGTTTTGCATTTGATATTATTATAGACAACCGATTTCTCTTCCCTTGTGACGATGCGCTCCAAAAGTGGAAAATTTTCTTAAAGCTAAAAAAAGGCAAATCACAACGTCAAAGACCAAAAATACTTTTGAGAAACGGGGAACCCCTTTGTCGGGAAGAGGTTAAAACAGGCCTTTAAGTTTCAGCTCGAAAATTTAACCCTTACCGTTAAAGTAGTTATTTTGCCATTTTATCAATTAGCCGCCTTTATTTTTTTATCAGAATGGTTTTTCAAAAAAGGGGGCACCAAAAAATTCCCGGGAAAAATTTTCAAACAAGTTTTGCACAACCTTCAACATTTTATAAATGGGGTTTTTTTGGGGAAATTTTTTATCTTTTAGATTATAAACTTAAAAATTTAAAAAATTTTCTTTATCCATACAAAGGGCCCCAACCCAAAAACTGGGGGAACCAATTATTTTTTACGGCAATTTTTCATAGTTTTTTTTTTTAGTTGGGGTAATTGGTTTTTAAAAAAAATACTTAAAATCCTTTTAAAAAAAACGTATTTTTTCCCTTTCCCTAATATTTTTTTCTTTATTTTTTTTTAAAAAACCTTTCCCTTTTCCTTTTTCTTGCCTTATTACATTTTCATTTTCTGCTTTAATTGCCTTTTTTCAATTTTTACTGTTAGTTAACTCTTTCCTATATATATACTTATTTGTTTATACATCCTGTTCAAATTTTCAGTCGTTAATAATATACTTTTTAATCATCCATTCAGGTTCAAAAATATTTTTAAGAGTGGATGAATTGATGTTAATATTTTTTCAAAAACTAATTCCTTTAAATTTAAAATTAAAAATGAATAAATAGTAAAAAAAAAATAAAAAATGTCCCAAAACCATATATAAAAAAATTCACTCGTTGTCCCCTGCGCAAATGGGGATTTCTAATCCAAGGTCGGGGTTCAAATTTTAACCGGGGGGAAATTTTTAGAATTGGTTTCTTTTTTATTCTATTTTATTAGAATAATAAATTTAAATTAATGAATAAATGTAAAAAAAAAACAAAAAAAAATAGTCCAACAACCTAAATAAAAAAGGAAAAAGAAAAATTCAAAAGGAAAATGCTTTTATTTTGCCACTTTCTTTGAATCTGTCATAGTTTTACATATTTGTATTAAATGTTTATTTAATAAAAAAAACTAAAAAAATTTTTTTGTTTATCTAAAATAGGAATTACTTTTTTTTTTTATTTTTTTTGTACTGAACTCTTCAAAGAAAGAACTAACTTGAAACTAAAATCAATTAAATATTAATTTTTCGACAGCACATTTTATTCATAGATCAAAAATATACTAGCTTCTGTAGTTATTTTGCAATTTATTTCTCAGCAGTTTTTTTTTTATTTTACTTTTTTTCTCAAATTTTGTTTGCATTTTTTTCTTCTTTTTTTCTCTTTAATATTTTTTTCATTTAAAAATTTTTCCTTTTCCCTTTTTTCCTTATTACATTTTTATTGCTCTTTGGCTTTTTTTTTTTTAGGACTTATAAGAATTCACCCACTTTGTAAATATTTTTTTATTTTTTGGGAGAAATTTTTTAAAAATAAAAAACTTTTTTTAAAAGGGTAAAATGCATTTTTTCTTAATATTCGATTCTAAATTAAACTTTAACAATGGAATAATAATAGTGCTTTGTCATGAATCTTGCTCTTAGTTTCCAATAATTTACTCAACTAATGACTTTTCAACAATATTTTTGTAACTATTCTTGTGCCTGCTTTTACCAATAATGAATTTAATTTTAAAAAACTTCTTTTTAATGTTTTAATTGGTTGAAGTATTTTTTTAATAATATAGTACCTTGGTGTTTAAAATTGTTGTTTGTAAAGCTTTGCGTAGAATAATTAAATATATTGCGGTTTCAATTTTATAAAGTGTGGTACCAGCTCGCCGTCTGACTTCTAGAATTTTTTAATTTAATTTAGCGCCAATTACTCCGATTCTTTTATTTTGCAAGATTGCAAACTGTTTCGAAATCAAGAACAAAATTTAATAGAGTATTTTATCAAATATCATTATCATATCTGTTAGAAGAGTTATTTAGAACGTTTTTGACTATTTATGAGGCTTTCAATGTTTGGGAAAACTAGAATTCGATGTAAAATAACAAATTAAATCGAATTAGTTTAATTAGGTATCAGGAACTTGAAGTTGTGAATGAATTTCTTGTTTAAACGAGTAATATAATACTTCAGTAATCATATTTCATACAAAAAATTAAGGTATTACTAATATTAACATTATAATTAAACACACGTGTTGACATCCATTATTGTTAAAACAATTATGCTTCGATATGCTCTACATAACCTGGTATTTCCCTAATTTTTTTTTTATGTAATTCTCTTAAGAACTCACTTTAGTTATTTTCACAAAGTATTGAGCTTCCAGATAATATTTTAAAAACAAGGAAATGAATAATAATTATTATTAAACTAAAAAGAGATTATAATAATAGTAATAAAATTAAAATATTGTTTTAAGTATGTGTAACTTTCTCAAATGTGGTAAGTTTATAAGCTGCAAAAATGGTCACAACCTCATCAACTGTCCATTCCACGCGCTGAAAATGGCATACTCAAATATAAAAACAAACAACTTTATCCACCAAACGATATACCAAACATAAAACCTGTGCCTCAAAACCACCACAAACACATGCCATTCTAAACAAACTTTTCTTTAAGGTGAGATAAATAAAAAGAACGTGTATAAAATTTGCTTAGTAAATTTATTCAACGTGGTAAATTAATTACATGAAGGCTATATGAAATAAAAAATACTTGCTTGTTATCTCACAGGGATAAAGATGTAAACTAGTGATTCCTAAAGTGGTCTATATCGACCCCTAGGGAACTATGACGACCTGCAAGGGGTCCATGTCAACGGTGCAGTTTGGTGGGTCCAAGTAGTGTTGTAAAGAGAGGGAGGGGTCTGTGATAGATCAAACCATATCTGGACTTTAATTTTAAAAGAAAATTTAATCAGGTGGAAACCAGATTTATATTCACCAAATTTAATGAGATTCATTTGCATTACAGCAGCACAAATTTTATTAAACAAGGACGGTCATTTCAGTTCCATGCCAGAATTAAGCTAAAGGAGTATAATATTGGACGTCGCGAATTTCACCAGTTTCTCAATTTGTCACAGAAATCTGCCAGCAAAATGACGTTTTAACAAGCAGTCAATTTTTAAGTCCTTTATTCAGATATTTAAACTAGGTTTGAGAATGCTTTGACTATGGTAATACCACAGTGAACAATGAATTCATGTGGTCACATCGAAAAAAAAAATGTCAGATTATAAAAGGAACTCATCGGAATAGCCTTAACTAAGACCTTAAAGTAAAGTCTAGAAACGGATGTTACACACACGCAGTAATTTTGGCTTTAAAAAGATATACGTTATTTATCCCAAATTATGGAACATCTTGAGAAAATTTTTAATTGCTTTTCCTAGAGAAAAGAAGTTTCAATGCGGTAGCCGCTCTCCAAAACAAAAATAGAAAGAATAAAAAAAAAGAGATGATATTGCTGTAGTGGCTTTAATTGCTTGAAGAAAATTGCGCGTATTCTGTCCACTTTTCATTTTAAAAATACAAATTGTTTCTCATATGAAATATATTTTGAGTCCGGAAAGAGGTTGTTTAACAACTGAACATTTAGAATTATTCGCGTCAAATTGAAAGTCACAAACTATATCCTTGATACAGCAGTATTAAGTAAACTTGGTTATATAAGTGTCTCACTAAAATTCTAAATTTCATTTATGTAGAAAGAATAGTAAAATTTGCGTTACTTATATTTATATAATAAAAAAATCTTTAAATGATGCACTAATATGTACAAAAACATTATATCAGTATTTTATCCCTATCACCTAACTCCCGTATGCGCGCGCTGCACGGAATCGAGTTTCAAATTTTTCCAATCTTGCATTTACCCCGGACCAAATTCACAGTACATTGGTCGGACTCCACTCAACTATAAGGTTGCCGAATTCTTGTTTATATAGAAGTCATGTTTTCGGTTCAAGGTTCCGCTGAAGATCCTATATGTACAAAATGGATGCACGTTAAAATTGTCAAGGCTGAATGCCCTCCCGTTGGTGTGGTAGTTTAGAGAGTGAGTGTTCCAGCTCAGACGTTGTCCTCGGCACTTGACCGCAGCTCAAAATCACTAGGTTCATCACCCATAACCCTTGTGTAGCTTTGTAATGCGTCGTTAATATTGTTACGAATTTTGTGTAAAATAGTGTAAATAATCTGTCTTGGATGTGTAATGCATTTATATTACTCTGTTATATTTGACTGAGGTTAAAATTGTACTATTCGCAAGCAATGCCGCCCCTTACGTTATAATGGTGATTCAATGGGAGTTAGGTGAAATCTCCTCTTACCTTATACAGCCAAGTTGGCATCATTTTTGGCGATCATGACCATGTTGAGAGTTCGGGACCCTAGATCAGCGATACTCAACCTATGGCCCACTGAGCCTCTATATATAAGTAGCCTCCGGTCAGTACCTATTGCTCTGAAATATTAACTTATTTAAGAAACAAATATATTAAAAAATTTGGTGTCAAGAAATAAAATAGCATTCATTTTGCTTTTGCTGCTCTAGATGTTGTACGGTTCGAATTGATATCCTTTTTTTATCCATAACGGTTATGGTTAGTAATGACAGACAACAGTGAGTAGTATGCTTTATGGGTGGAACTAATTTAACTATCCTTCGCTATCTTGCAAGCGAAAAAATATTACAAGAAAATAAAATGTTTCAAGACGATTGGGAGGTTGACTATTTTGTAGTGAAAAACAAGGATCACTAATTGTTTGATTTATCACTGAAAGTGCTTACTTAAAAAAAATACTAAAACAGGAGTTACACATTCAATAACCCTTTTTCCCTCGAAAATATCTTTAAAGAGGTATTAAACAGACTTTCTTGAATAAACTTCCAACAGTAACAAAGTATTTTTTCAGTGGTAATGTCACAGCGTAATAAAGATACCTTTTATGGTTTGTTATATTATTGATAATCATATGAAAACCGTTTACTGGAAGCAGAAACTGTGAAATAGTGCTTCTAAATGCTTCTCATTCAGTGCGTTAGTGACAAAAAATAGTACTAATAAAGCAAACCAGGAAGTTAAAATATTTGATCAATCTCCGCCATCCCTTATCCTTATGATGTGGCCTTACTTGTATTGTTTCACATATGTTTGCGGCTCGCTTTGAATTAGCTGACAAATGGGCGCGGGTCTAAAGCAGATAAAAAATGTTAAGTACCCCTACTATAGATTCTTCTGGAAATTTGTGAGATTTTAGTGCCACAAGGCACGAACTCATCACACTACAGCAGCGTTTCTCAAACTATGGGGAGTGCCTCTAGGGGGGCGTGATATTCTACTGTGGGCGGCGGCGCGAGCTTATTGAAAAATCGAAAAATGACAAAGTGCCAGTATTATTTCAGTAAGTAAAAACAAAATTCATTCTGACAAAATAAAAATTAAGCACCTACTACCGATATAATTTGTTTATAAAAGTATCACACAGAGTACTTCAGAAAGTGTTTGATAGTTAATTTATCAATATTAAATTCAAAAACAAGTTTTATAATTAATAGTGCTTTTTCATGGCTTGTCATGTACAAAATGTACACTTATATTTTGATGGTTTGTATAGCTTTGGTAATTAATGTTGTGTATTGTAGCTTTAGCATTTTAATGTGTTCACAATGCATACTTATTGTATGGGGAGCGCGATGAAAAATTATGATTGAAGATTGGGTCGCGGTTATTGATAAAGCTGGTACACCAGACTACAGCCATGAGTCCGTGACATTAACCACTAAGTTGTCAAAATACAAAAATGCGTCTAGTGTAATGTAAAAGCCTGAATGCATCCGTGCGCATGTGTTTTTCAAATGTGCATCCGTGTGTATGTATACGTGTGTAATATTTTAGTTTCATATTTTCAGAACATGCAATTATTTCTCAACTTCCCTCTTTGTTTATTATTATAAAATGAAGAAAAACTTAATGAAAACCAATGATTGACAAAATGAGTTTAATACCTTTAAATCCTGGAATTAAATTTCATACTATCACATAAAATGTCGAAATACTAACATTCAGTAAAAAATTTATTTTTCAAAGTTTTTTTAAAACAATACCTTTTCAGTATTGATATATTAAGTATTTACTGCAATAAAAATATTGGCTTCACATGAACACTCGTACGCACATATCATAACCTAAAAAAGGTAATAAAAAGTTCGTCAACCTAATTGCTATTAAAAAATAAATTGCTCATCTTTTTTTTCAAATATTATACAAGCCAAAATAGGACTTCAGTTTATAGATATTGCAGATAAAATATTATTTTAAAAAAAGTTGAATTCAAATTATGTACCAGCTTTTAGACAAAATTATTGAGAAAAAATAGTTTCAAATGACTACTAAAGCTCAAAGATCTTTAGCTTCTATTTTAAGAAAAAAGGGAGAAGGGAAAGAAAGGTAAAATAATGATGGAAAAATAAATGATTGAAAATTATTTTTCAATGACGGTTTTCAATGTAAATTTCCATAATTTCTAGACTCTTGAAGCTTCAACTGTTCTGACAGAAAACGTAACTATCTGCTAGTGATATTCTTCAAATGCTAGTTTATAGATATTACAAAGGGCTAAAACAGGAAATTTATATGGAGAATAATAGCTATTAAGTTTCTTCAATGACTCGACAATCCCGGTGACCTTTTCTCGCTGGCTTCAATTTTTGCCATGGTCGTCCAATCAGTCTCTTAGGAAGGAAATACCTGTCTAGAAGCTAATCATAAAGTTGATCGAATCCTCAGTTTTATTCTAATGGTTTTGGCCAAAAAGTTTTTCTGTGTTGAACGTTCTTTGTTCACTCTGATAATGTGGCCAGCCCATTTAATCTTTTGGATTTTAATCTATTTGACAATGCCTGGTTTCCTGATGGAATAGTAGAGTTCTAAATTTGAGCGTTTTTACCAAATGCCATCAACCAGAGTTCCTCTTAAAGTGGTTCTTAGGATCCGACACTCAAAGACACCAAGAGTGTTTTCATCATTTTGTGTCACTGTACAACTTTCTGAGGAATATGCGAGTACAGATCTAATTAAACATTTAGAAACAAGTAATTTAGTTTTACTTTTCATTAAAATTGATTTTAAATACTTTTTCAGACCGTAAAAGCATCTGTTATCAGCATCAATTCTCCTTTGTATTTCAAATGTGATATTGTTTAACTATTAAGTGACTCGAATGAAATAGAAATGCTTGAAAAAACCATAATGCTCATACAGAAAAGATAATAATAAGCTCTATAAAAATAATATCTGGGAAAACTGTAAAATTCGAAACAATATTTGAATGGGGTGTCTATAAACCAAATTTCACTTCAATAAATATGAATTTTCAATAGTTTTACAGAAGTAAATATTATAAAGAGCTTCCTTATTTTTTTATTCAAAATTAGTTATAAAATCCCCTGTTCATCACAAAGTATCAAAATGGGGCTTTAACCACATTATAAAGGAAAGAAGGAAAAAATTTGAGGTTATGACGGATTACAAATATTTACAACAAATCCACAGAACTTTTTAAAAGCATTTCTAGTGGAAAGAAGATGGTGAAAATTGGGAGGCCAATGTATATTAAGTCCCTCGAAAGCCAGGATCTTTCTCTCTCTGACATACTTGCAACACAGATGGAGTACATGTTCTACATTTTCCTCGCCACCAATGTTACAATCACAGGAAGATGAAGGAACTAAATTGTTCAAGCAGCTTTAAAGTTACCATGACCAGTGAGAAATTGGGTAATTTTGTTATTAGTATGTACGATGGCATGACAGTCTCTTAATAATGGCTGAAAAATTTTCTTTGTTAATCTCCCTTATTGAAGTGAGATGTTCTGTCCCAAGATTTCACCCATTCTTTTCGTGGACTTCTTATAAAATGATGTAAGAATATTAATGTATCCGACTACGTTCGGAACTGCGATTTTAAAAAAGGCTTATGTGAATGGATAATTTAATAATATTTAGTGTCACTTAGATTAGAATACATGTATAAAATTGTTTAAGGATATTTTGACAAAAATTATTTAAATACAATATTTCGGTTAGTGTACTATCTCTTGAATAACCTTTTTTCAAAATGTTCTCCTTGTGAAAAAGCTTCTATTATAATAATATTTTGCCTGTATATAGCCTAGATCTCTGTAATAGCAGCTCAACTACGAATTTTGAAAAATTCACATTTATTTTCAGAGTTACAAACCATTTGAAGCCAATTATCGGCGTTTTTTCTTAAAATTTCTCCTCTCTGTTGTCGTAAACATAGATAAACCCACTTCTGATATATTTCAAAAATTTAGTTGAGCCTCTTGTACAGAGGTCTGAGCTAGTACAGGCAAAATATTATTATAATAGAAGCACTTTTAAAAAGGGGAGAATATTTTGAAAAGGGATCATTCTATTTTCCCTTTTGGTCAAAATATTGTACTTAAAAAATTTTTTTATAGTACTATTTTAAAACAATTTTATATTTTTTTTTTCAATCAAATGACAAAAATTCATAAAATTTTATCCATTTATAAGTTTTTAAAATCACGGTTCCAACTATCTCCCCAACGGCAATGCTTTATTTTGCAAACATATAAACTTATAGAAACATCTGAATCTCACAAGACAAAGTAAGTCCTAAAATAATTCTTTTAGTTAATCAGATAATCTCATTGATTCTCTCAGTTTAATAGGCAAACTCTAAAAGTAAGCCTTATCTTGAGGTAAGTATGATAATTCAACATAGCAGAAAATGATTAAAAAAATCGAATTACATTTGAATATTCCTCTAAGTCAGCAGTCGTAGAGTCCCACGCTGGTCTGAGTGATAGGCCATAACATGTGTAGATGTATTGTTCTTTAAAATGTTTTGTAATTCACCTCATCAGTATTTTCTTTCCGAAAGAATTCAAGAACGTCATCATGCATTAAATTAAAAAATGCACTTCCTTTCAGCCTTTTTGCATGCTTGAGCGAGAAAACCCTGAAATATAAATGTGGTCAGGCTGAGGAAAAGGCAGACTTGATGGTACAAAGAAGAGTTCATCCTTACAAAACGAAATAAATAACAAGTAATATAATTTTTTTTTTGTATGTTAATTCCAACACAGGTCAACAAAGGAAACGTTTTTTAGTTACTTTTCATCAAATAATTACAATTAATATAAATATGTATATACATGTGACAGAATCACAATATTAAGGGGCAATTAATTTTTATTAATTATCATTTAAGTATTGTATTGTCATCCAAAACAATTGTATACATAAAATTTCAGTTCAAATTAAAGATTTAAAACGTGAGAAAGGTTTATTTTAAAGATTTGATCCTAGCCGCTAAAAATGAAGCCAACGTGACTGTATCTGTAATTCTTTAAATAATTTCAATTAATTATAATTAAATTATAGTATCGTCACCAAAAACAATCGGGTATAGAAAATTTCAACTAAAATGAGCGCTTTAAAATGTGAGAAAAAAACCTTTTAAAGTTTTGACACAAGTCACCAAAATGGTCGCTGTGCAAAAAAATGCCAATGTGGCTGTATCTGTAATTCTTTGAATAATTAGTTTGAATCAATTTTTTTTATTAATTATAATTAAATTACCGCATTGTCATCCAAAATAATCGTGTATATAAAATTTAAGCTCAGTTGAGTGCTTTAAAATGTATTTTATTAACGATTGAAAATTTGAAGATATAGGGAGATTATGAACAGTAGAACACACATATATATATATATATATATATTGATACAAAATAAACGAATTTATACTTTAAAATGCATGAATATTCTTGGTAATTAAGCCCCCGTCACATAATATTAAAAGAAGAAAACCTGCAGATCTGGTTGAAACAGATACAAAGAGGAATTTACCCTCTATAATTAGAGACTGTTAAATTATTGGGTTGGTATATTTTTATAATTATGGGAGTTTTAACCATCTATCTGAAGTGAATTCAAGAGTTAAAGCAAAGTTCCGAATTAAAGGATATTTTCATTAAATCAAATAAAAGGAAAAGTATGGCTTGCAATTTTTCTCAGCCAGCTTGCTTAACTTCAAGCAATTAAAATAAAAAAGTAATTCCGAACAAAATTTATTGGGAAGAGTAATAAACTAATTGTAGAGTAAGAAGCATAAAAAAATAACTGAATATAATTTATTACACGTGAAAACGATTCTATTTTCTTAAGCAAAATATCACGGCACTAATTTCGAAGTTAAATAGTGTAAAGAAATTTCATTTTATAGAATTTTATTTACTGTCCAAGCAAAATTGGATTTGTTTTGAAAGTGAGTACGAAAAAAGTAATTACTGATGTGTATTTTACAGTTGAATCATTCAGAAGTGAATATCTGGAACTTTTGACAAACTATGTGAATGAGAGTTGTGTAATTATCCGTTAAAGAAAATATTCCTTTTTTTAATTATATATAAACATGGCTTTCTAAATTTATTCTATACCTAAAAATAACTAACCAAAAGGATATTTAAATATGATACTCTAAAAATACAATATTCCTAAAGACAGCTAACATATTTGTATCACTAATTAATGTGAAGTGTGTGTGATATTTTCAAATAATGTTCATAAAATTAAACTAGCTCTAGAAACCGTTAAAGATGTTCCTCGTTCTACTATATCACAGATTCTTTCAAGATTTCCTTGACTCAATTCAATTGGTTTTTCTTTTTAATGGTGAAATTATACAAGGATTTATGAACCAGAAGCTGCACTCATGTCCAAAATTAAGGCCGCAAACGTGTTTTTCGGTATAATTCTAAATTACCTCCAGTAAAATTCATAGTGAGTGAGTGAGTATTAACGTCACACTGTTCAGCAACACAAGACCTTTTGGCGACGGACCACATAATTTTGAACCATGGTCAAGAGACGTGGACGACACCTGAGCTGGCACCCCCTCTCTTAACTACCACACCACACAAACGGGAGAACGTTTCAGCTTTCGACAGATTTAAAGTGCATCGCTGTCCTACACGGTGGGTCTCTTAGTGGTACTGGGCTCGAACTCATAACATGCCTGCCATGATCCGATACCTTGATCACAGGGTTACTGCAGCCCTAGTAAAATTCATAGAGTTTGCATCTTATATATTTGAAGAACGGGTATATCAACCAATATCAATCCTCTGCTTAGGAAAAGAAGTTGTTTAGCCATAGTTTTTTGCAGAATTACTGGATTGAGATATTTCCCATGTGGGATTTTTGCCTGCAGTTTTGTGAATATTAACATTAAAACATACAAGTTAGCTTGTTTGCAGTTAGAATTGCTTCTCATAATCTTTCAGATGATTCCTTAAGATGAAGTGCCATTGCCATTTTGAAGTGTTTGAAGATGGCCATTCTCAATGGCCCAAGTGGCAACGAAAGTGGTCTTCCGGCTGTCTAATCAATTCCGATAAGTCACCATAGGAAGATCGCCCGTCCCCAAACAAAAAATTTCCCCAGGATCGAAAAGGGCATTAAGCGCATAACGGCTCCTCAGCTTGCTCATGACCTTGCTGCTGTGTTTGGAATATGAATTTCCAGGCAAACAGTCTACGTATGTCTTGCGGAGACTCGCCTTTATGCCCAGCATCCAATCTTGTGTGACCCTTTGGCTGCATTCTACAGGAAAGATCGATTGTTGTGGAGTCGAAATCAGTCTTGGACACCACAAGATTTGGGGCGTGTTCTTTTCAGTGATGATTCGAGATTAACTAAGCAAATTGATTCTCGTCGAGTCGTCATCTGGAAATAAAGTGCAGCTCATTTTCACCCTTCCTACGTTACAAAAATCGACAGATTTGGTGTCAAAGGAATCCTTTTGAGGAGTGGCATGACGTCGATGCAGGAACAGTCAACGCATAGCTCTATACCTGTGCTTCTCAAACTTTAAATATTTGTGACCCATTTTTCTATCCTAATTTTCATCGCGCCCCCTTCATACGATAACTATGTATTTAATTCAATAATAATGTACTTTGATCCTGAAGTTACAATACGACTTGAATTATAAACCGTGCAAATTATCAAGATATTGAACTTTGTATATAATTTTGTTTATGACAAGCCCATGGGACACTAGTAATTACTAAACATGTTATCAACTTGGTATTGATGAGTTAATGATCAACTCTGATTATGCAGTAGTGATATATTTATAAGTATATTATGTCAGTGCAAATGAGTATTTTATTTTTTATTATGTTATGATGTATTTTGTTTTACTTCCTTTCAGTAAATTAATAATTTTTTTAAAATAATCTTTTATTTTCGACTTCTCGATATACTCATGCCCCCCTGGCAGGACCTTCACTCCCCCTTAGGGGGGCGCGTCTCACAGTTTGAGAAACGCTGCTCTATACGGATGATGTCCTTGAAGCCTATGTGAGATTGTTCTGGGTGCTATGGGCCCAGACTACATTTTTACGGATGATAATGCGAGATCACACAGAGCTCACATTGATGAAGAATTTCATGGAGAAGAGGATATTCGCCGCATGGATTGACTCTCTTGGTCTCCACATCTCAATCCCATTGAAAATTTTTGGGATGGTCTAGGAAGAGCCAATTTTCGGCGTAGCCCAATACTAGGGACCCCCCAGGAGTTAAAAATCTCGCTTTCGGAAGAATGGGCTTTTTTACCACAAACATTTATTGACACCCTTATAAAGGCTATGACAGCTCGTTGTGAAGCTTATATACCAGTGCAAGTTGGTCACACTCCATATTAGACAGACTTTTCCTGAAGTAAATGCTGTAGATCTAAATCATGATTTTCACACTTTCTGTTATGCTCCGGATCTTAATTCATAATAAATCTTTTTTAAATTCTTATGTTGCTGTAATCTTTTTCATAATGTAATATGTCTCTGTGCTAAATTTCAGGGCAACACAGTAAACAGTATATCCATTTGCACAGACTGTTTATAACCTTAATTTTGATCATGACAGTGTGATTTTTAAATGAACTTCTTTACTATCAACAGTCAACACAGGCTTTGATGGATATATTTTTATTATTTATATCTCCATCCTTTGGATAATGAAAATATTTGCTGATATAAAGAAGTTGAACATGAATAAAGTTCAAGAAGTCATGATATGCATTTTTAGTGAAATTGTTTGAAGCTCACCAATAGTAAATTTTACTAAGTTTTATTAAGATATTATACATCGTAAATATTATTATACTGGAGTATTGTTTGTTACTTTGGTTTTTTTTCAAATATTATACATATGGTTAGATTGATATTTTAAAACCTATTTTATATTTATAGAATTGTTTGTAAGAATAATTAATTCAATAACTGACTGACAAAATTACCCTATGAATAAAAATATCTTATATTAAAGTAAAAATATTATATTTCTTAAACTGAAAATTTGTATTAGTATTATTCGTTCATGAACACCAGAGGAAAATGGAAATCAATTGATTTAGAAGCAAACATTTCAACTTATTTTTAGACGTTAAAATTTTTATTAATTTTTTTACACAACAGATATAATTTATATTTATTTGAATAAAATAAAATTATAAAGATGGAAAAACTGCTTCTCGGCATTGGTGTGGTGGTCAAATTTGAGAAATTTCCTTTGTGGGTCTTTATAGCATGCTTTTAAAATTTTTATGTTTAATGTAAATAAGTGTGTGTATGTTTAGTAATACGTCTGTTGGATGAATCTATAAAAACATTCTACAGACAGATAAAAATTTTCTATGAATATTCAACAAGTCAGTGATTTTAATAAAAATTATTCTTAAGCAATGCCGAGTTGTTTATTAATTTGCAGTTTAAAATTGAGAATTCATCAAATATGTGTAATGCATACTTCAGTAAAATTTGTTTCAATTAATTCATTTGATTGTGATAATTCCTTATTAGTTCAGAGAATAAAATGAATCAACTCAAGAATTTCCATTTTAACAGAATAATCTTACATTCATCCGGTCTTCTGTACCGTACTTATTACTTTGTGAAGTCTTCTCACATTTGATAAATACCCAATAATATTCGTAGTATTAAAATAATATATATATATATATATCATATATATCATTACGTTTCTAATTCTATTACGATAAAGGAAGGTAGTTATCTTTACAGAAACTATTCATTTTAAGTAAATATATATCAGGCTTTAGCCCCTATAATATGAAGATATTTATTATATATTATTTATCGATATGATGCTATTACTTATTTTAAAAATGATCAATTTGTTCCTTTCGTCAATATATATTATCAAACTCAAAAAATATTCTCAACACATGTGTATTTAAAGACGGTATTTTATTATACATATACAACAATTAACATTGCGAACAGATTAATGATGTACACAAGTGAATATTTTTCTCTTACTGTACAATATCATATACTATTCCCTGCGTAAAATAGACTGATTGTGCGATACATCAATATTTTTTGTAGCAATCATATTTGGTTACGCTTAATACACAGAAAATACACACAACAGCACATCTTAACAGGAAATGAGAATGAAGAATAATAAATAAATTAACATGTAACAACAAAAGCGAAGAAGATGGCTGCAAAGAGTTTGAAGAAATTTCTCATTTGAATTCTGGAAAACAGATTAGACCAGGACAAAAATGTCCTTCCTGTCAGGAAAAGAAATTTAGAATTTTCCAAAGCCACCAATGCTTCCGAAATTGCGATATTCGTGAGCGAATCCGTGTCCTCCGGTAAAAGAAGGCTCGTGGTTAACTTCATGGTTAAATCCGACTAGAGGTTCATCATCAGTTTTAATATTGAAAGCTTCGTGGTCGGCTTCTTCATGATGATGGGGCTCGGCGTTAACTTCGAATCCATGACCAACTTCAGGCTCTACTTCAAATCCATGATGTTCAGCAGCAGGAACTTCAAATCCATGAGGTTCAGCATGAAGAGAATGGCCATGACCATGGATATGTCCGTGCCATTTGTGATGATGTTTGTGTCCATGATGATGTCCATGTTCATGTCCGTGCTTGTGTCCATGACCGTGTTTGTGAGCGTGTCCGTGTTTGTGCCCATGTTCGTGTTTGTGACCATGCTCGTGTTTGTGACCATGTCCATGCTTGTGTTCATGACCGTGCTTGTGAGCATGTCCGTGTTTGTGTTCGTGTCCGTGTTTATGGGCATGACCGTGCTTATGTCCATGCTCGTGACCATGTTTATGAACATGACCGTGTTTGTGACCATGTTCATGACCGTGTTTATGAGCGTGTTCATGGCCATGCTTATGTCCGTGCTCATGCTTGTGGGCATGTCCGTGCTTGTGTCCGTGTTCGTGTTTGTGCCCATGTTCATGCTTATGTCCATGTTCATGTTTATGTCCATGTTCATGTTTGTGTCCATGACCATGTTTGTGAGCATGATGATGATGATGACCGTGCTTGTGTCCGTGCTCGTGCTTGTGTGCGTGACCATGTTTGTGTCCATGCTCGTGTTTGTGGGCATGACCGTGCTTGTGCTCATGTCCATGTTTGTGCTCGTGGCCGTGTTTGTGACCATGCTCGTGCTTGTGACCATGTTCGTGTTTGTGTCCGTGCTCATGCTTGTGTCCATGGTGGTGTTTGTGGGCATGTCCATGCTTATGTTCGTGGCCATGTTTATGTTCGTGTCCATGCTTGTGGCCATGTTCATGCTTGTGTGCATGACCATGCTTGTGTTCGTGACCGTGTTTGTGCAAGTGCCCATGTTTGTGCTCATGACCATGCTTATGCTCGTGTCCGTGGGAATGGGAATGACTATGAGTATGAGTATGGTGGTGTTTGTGCTCTCCCTTTTCTTTGATTACTACAATCTCATGGCTAAAAAAGAATAAGAGTATTTAGTCAACATATCTTTATAAATACTTATATATAATTTGATTTCTATATTCTGAGCCTAATTTAATTAGTTTATAAATGCTGTTCAGATGTTTGAAATGTGAGTAGCACTTATCAGATTTAAGTAAAAAGTATGGAAGAAATACAAAACATAGACACCCACTCAAACCTTTATAATTATTATTATTTTTATCAGTTTAGCATTATTTATTAATTTTTTACTCAAATATAAGTTACTTTTATTGAGCTGCTAACCACTAATTTCACAAAAAATCATAAGTAAAATAATCTTAACCCTTAATTTGCCGAATAAAGTTACAAGATTTGCTACAAGATTTCCTCCTTTTCTTAAATAGCAGATGATATGTGGCGTATTGGAGGAAAACGAAAAGGCATAAATAAGCAAATTTTTCTCTAAAGTAAATAAATACTTCACAAACACAGTCAAGGTAATTTAATTGTATTGTAAAACATTAGTAATAGTTTTACTGATAGCAGCGCAAAGAAAAAGATAGTATTTCTGAAAGACGTATATATACGTCCAGAGCATTTAACGCAGTGGTTGAAAGAGATATATATATGCGCAGGAGGAAGTTAAGAGGTAAAATTCTCTCTCTTAAAGTTTTTGTTTACTTAAAATTTATAAAAAAATAAATGAAGTTTTGATCTGTTTTACTTTTGAATTACAAAGTTTTCCTTAAGATTACCACTTGTGTTTTAAAAACTTTGACAAATCATAATATATCTTAATCATGTATTTAATTCTTTTAAGCCTATTTTTTCAATATACTCATATTGCACAGTATTGCTAATATTATGATTGAGAAAATATAGCAGTTTATTTTACTAAATGCACACGAGTAATAAAAATACAGCAGTATATAATACTTTTCATTCATTTATAATTATTTTCTTTTGTGTTTTTGTCAAAATTTTGATTTTGTTCTGTTTTAAAATTAACATAATATTTATTAATCTGAACATTAGTTGAATGTATTACAAATAATGTTCTTAATTTTATGTTTCCTTATAAACTGTTAAATTATTATATTATTTTGATTCCACATAGTTTCATTTCTTGGAATGTAATGGTTTTATTGATATTTATACCAGTTCCTAAAATTTCATGTAGCAATCTATGATTTAAAAATTTTTTGGCAATACTATCTAAGATTAATCTTAGTTACTTACGAAAATAAAAATAATGGATTTAAATTTTTGGTTGCTTTTTATAACATACAATTTTCTGTATCAATCTTGTTCTATAAATTTATTATTTTAAAAATTCTTTATTCGAAAACTCTTTATTCTTCCTTCCCTTAAAATTCTACCGCAAGACTTAAAATTTCTTTCATTAAAAATTCCAATTGCTCTAAGGAGATTTTTTTTTTTTTAAGAATGATTTTGCACTTACAATTCTTTCTTCAAACGTTTTGAACATTTACTAGAAACTCGATTTTACAACGACTTTCGCTTAGAATATAATGTGTAATTTAAACAAGATATGTATAACACTTACGGTTCTGGTTCAGGTTCAGGTTCAGCTGCAACATACATCACAGCCACCAACAGCATAGCAAAACAAAGCTTCATATTGACTCTCATCTAAAAGAATATATCGATACTATTAAGAAATATTCTGATCCGCAATTTAATTTTTTGAAAGTTCCAAAAACATGTGTAAAATGATAAAGCTCATTTTAATATAATCACTCAAATAAAAAACCAACAATATTGTTAATTAATTATTAATAGCATTTTATGCACATTTACATTTTACGGAAATAGCATTTGTTCTTTAGAAATCAATTAAAATACAAATTAAATAAAATGTTTTAGTTTCCTATATTTGAGTTTGTTTACGCCTTTTAGAGATTTTTTTTATTTGAAATTTCACTGACAATTTACTACGAGCAAGACTGGGATGATAGATAGTTGGATATAATTAATAATTCATTCTTCTTTATTGTTTCTTTTTTAAAGTGCAACAATATTTCCTAAGCTTTGAGTGTAACATTTCATGTTTCTTCCTAAATAACGTTTAATATAACGCAATTTGTTAATTCATGAATACTAATTTATGTGCATTAAATAATACGTAACTCTGCAATTAACAATATGAATTTTTTTTCTAATTTTTAAAGCTTTTCTTCAAATTTGAAAGATATAATTATATGCACGTTATAATTACTCTATCATTCAACATAGTTTAACAGTCACTGTATTTATCAAAACAATAATTTTTATTACGAAAATTTAAGCAAAGTATTTGTAATTGCTTACATTCGGCCTCACTTAAAATAATTACACGGTATTACAATTTTTTGTGCTTCACGTTTTTGAACTCCTGACACATTTTTCAACTACGAGCGAAATTTAAATGAAAATCTATGGAAATTAATTATATGAGACAAATAATGTGTTGCTTAATATGGAAGGAATTTTGTTTAGTTAAAATAGCGATTGCAATATAATATAAATTTTTATCTAAAAAATCGAAGATTTTATTTACATAAAATTTAATAACAGAAATGTATAAACAAATTAAAAACAGGAATTCAACTTTCGCTAAATTTTAGTAATTATAATAAGCTAAATTTTAAAAAAAATAAAAATACTCAGATAAATATTAAAAGAAACAAAAGATCTAGCATTTCTACAATATATGAAGGCCTTATTTCTTTCTGAAAAGCTGCTATTTATTTTTTTGAATAAAATGATCTTTTGTTCCATCCCAGTTGACGAAGCGTAAAACTAGAAAATATCGTCAAGAAAAAATTGGTTCTTATGTATTTAAATATGTTACATATTCTACATATTCTGAAATCATTTTTTAATAATTACAAAAATGAATACAAACTTTACTAAGTTTTTATAATTAACACATATAAAAAACACAAATCGAGAATAAAAAAATTAAAAAACTTGAATAATTCGTTTTTGCCATATGTGTAAGCTGTCTCATTTTTTAAAAATCTTTTTCACATTGAAAAATGACAATTTAAGTAGAGAATATCAATATAATGCACATACATAAAGAAACTAAATTACTTTTAAATTACTGTTTTTAGAAGTTAAATCACTTACTAATAGATTAATACATTTTTTAACATTAGGCTTAAAAAATGTTGGAATAATTTTTTTTTCAGAGGAAAAAGAATTTGAAATAAAAATAAAACAAGAAATAATGTATTGATTTCATAAAAATACATATTAATAAAGAGATTTTTTTGAATGTTAACATATTATTTACAATTTTAGGAAAATTTTTTAACATTTTTACTTATTTAAAGGCAGCTAGGAATGAAATATTTTATTATTGACATTTATAATCAAATTTTCAATAAAAGCTTTTTGTTAAAATGAACGAGATACGTTATGCACATGCATTTATAAGATATAATAATAGCTTACGTGTTAAAGTTGTAAGATAATTTTTCCTTAAAAAATATACAGAAATGTCATTAAATCTCCAAATTATCTCATTGCTTTTAGAACATTTTTAATTCTTTAAAGGAAATGTAATCAAAATGGATTGTTTAAACTCTAAATTTTAAATCTAGTGTTACATACACACACACACACAAAAGCATTTGAATTCTTTTAAAAAAAACTGAAAATTAACAGATTTTCTGCATGAATTATATTTTCCAAGTTTAAGACAAATAATAATCGCATCTTAAACTGTACTGCTTTTTTTTTATGCACTAATTGTTATTTATTACATATATCTCAAAATGATTTCCTACAATTTTCGGTATCAAATTTGGTTTTCGTTTAAAAACATTTTAAACTTTACATTCAGAGCGAATGAAATATGTTTCTCATAAACAATTCAGTAGTAAAAATTGAAAAAACTTAGGCAAATTCTTATAAATGAAAACGTTTTAGATACATCAGTGAGTTGAGATTTAATGTAAATTATGTTTACATATATTACATTTTTACCTTAATTTCAATAGAAAATTTGAAACGGCCTTCTCTTTTTCAACAAGTTTAAAAAAGAAAAATAACTTAAAAATAATTTTTTATCATTATTTTCAGGGATACAAACTTCACCTCACTTTCTTATACTTTGAGCTTTAAGTTAAACAAATCGCGATTTTAAATAATACTCATTTATCGAACTTTTATTTGCTACATATTACACTTAATTCTTCAGTAAAAAATGAATTGTTTCCGAATTCAAAAAAGTCTTTCCTACTCAATGATACAACTAACCTTTCTTTTCTTACATAATACAAAAATTAAATGACACAATCCATGAAGTAAGAAGTAATCCAATAGATACCTTTGGGTCGAGGAAGTCTTCTTGGAACGACTTTCTCGATGTTGAATTTGAGATGGAAATGAGTTGGGTGTTCTGCTTTATATACTAGTGTGGGGATCAAAGATAACCGTTCCCACCTACTTCCTATAGTCCTCAAAAACAAGACTTCGTTATTCAAGCATGACGGTAACTTGCACTTCTTTGATCATAATACATTGGGGAGAGCATGAAAGCGTTATGCAACTAAAACAAATACAAATAATAAAAATCCTGTCAGTTTTCTCGCGTAGTTTAAATTTTAAAGAGTTAATACTAATTATACATTTTAAGGTATCCGACTACGTTCGGAACCGTGATTTTGAAAAAGCGTATGAACTAATTTTTTTTTATTGTCACTTAGATTAGAATATACGTATAAAATTGTTGTAAGGATATTATTACACTAAAAAATTATTTAAACGCAATATTTTGGAAAAAAATAAACTTAGAATTACCTGTTTTCAAAACTCTGTTTTTATAAAAATGATTCTATTATAATAATTTTTGCTTACATGTAACTAAAACTTCTCGAGAAAGCCTGAACTAGGATTTTTGAAAAATTCACATTACTTTCAGAGTTACTACCAATTGAAATAATAATTGGTGTTTTTTTGATAAACTTTTTTCACTTTTATGTATTAAAATATATAGAAAAATTCACTTCTAAGTTATATATTTCGAAAGTCCTTGTTCAGGCTCTGTATAGAGGTATGCTCTCTCTATATATGTAAAATATTGTTATTATAGAAGAATTTTTCTTAAAAAGAGAATGTTTTGAAAATAAGTACACATATGTTCCTTTTTTTTTGCCAAAATATCGTATTTAAATAATTTTTTATTGTAATAATATTCTTAAAACAATTTTACACGTGTATTTTAATGTAAGTGACGCAAAATATTACAAAAAAATATTCGTTTGTACGCCTCTACAAAATAACGGTTTTGAATGTTTATATGTAGTCGAATCCCTTAATGTATATGTTAAATAAAGATTAAATGAAATATTTTCGAATATTTTATTATGTTAGGCCTTTGCTTTGTTTATTATTATATACAGTACAGTGTTGGAATTGCATTTGTATTTCTGAAGAAGAAATGCGTTCATTTGCTTTGATCAAAATATATGTGTATGATACCATCAAATAACACTTTTAAGGTATCCGAACTAGTTCGGAGTACTTTTAAAAAAATAGCATACTAAAACATTATAAATGCTTGTTTAGGAACTGATATCAATAAATACTAATATTTAACTAACATATTAAAAACAATTATCTAAATTTTACAAAAATCACAATTATAAGGGAAATTTTAGCAATATTTTTTGAATAACTTCAAAGCAGGTAGAGAAAAAAGCAATAAACTGATATTAGTAAAAAAGTATAACGAAAACAAATTAGATGCATTTATCTAAAAAATGTACTAAAATTTTAATGTTTTATTGAAATTTAAAAATTTTAGAGCTGATCGCGAGTGAATATTAAAAAAAGAAATTTCACATTCCTTATGTGAGACCATTATTTTAATAACAAGCCATAACTCAAAAAGTATTCATACAATTAGAAATATTTAAGTACATTCTCCAAAACATAATGTAAATATCAGGTTCAAAAAGTTTTACAGATTAATTCATAATATTTTGAGTTATCAGACACTTCCCATGATAAATTCTGAATAATTTAAAGGTCCACTTTTTGTAGATAAAGACCCACATCTCCGGTTTTTTTAATTTTATAAAGTTGATTGTAACTTGGCTTTTAGATAGCGTAGAGATAAAACAAAGTATGTTTTGTAAAGCCAAAAGATAGTTCTATTCAATAAAGAGTAAAAAACAAAAATATGTGTTTTGACCAAATTGGATCATTTCAATATGTTTGGATATCTCAATATTGTCACAAAGGGGTTGAATTTTCGAAAAAATAGGAAAAATACTTAATTTTGGTTAGACTACTTTAGACTCAAAATGTAAAATGATTTTTCTACAATGTAAATAATGGGCTCAATTCATGTGACGTCATAGTCAAATGATAGTGAAAGCCACGTGATTCTAGCCAATTAATTCAAAAACTCATGTGACGTCATAGTTACACGATAAAAACTATCTAGTGTTTCCAGCTAATCAGTTCACACGCTCCGGTGTTGCCAAGTTTTGCTCTTTGCAGAAACTTTCTCTTAAAAAGTACATGTTTTCAAAATGCATTTTATTTAAAAGTATAAGCATAAAATATGATTTTTTTTTAATTTAAAAAAAAATCTTTTTGAAGAAAAAATTTTTTTCCCCAACATTTAAACATCTTTACCCAAATATGAAATTTGAAATTCTATCTGAGTTTTACAAATAGTGTAAAGCATTCGCCCGTGGGTGATGCCTTACTTCTAAGTTATCTTCGTGACCTAGGGGTGTGGGAGTGAATAAAGAACCAGGTGTTGCCATAATCTTAATATCTCTTTATTAAGATCTTAACTTAAACACTAACAATGATAATATTTATATTTACTGAGCGGATCTGAAGTGAGAAAACACACGATACGTATTACCAAATAAACGCGATCCTGACCACTATAATTACATTATCGCTTACACCTAACCTCTGTTTATACACAGTTCCTAATAATTAGTAGATCAGTCCTACCTCCATATCCTAGGTAGCAGCAACCCTCTCAATTCTTCAGTGTAAATTCCTTATCTCGCGTGGAATGGTATCCACCTTGCTTGAACACACTTTCACGGATAGCTGACACTAGAATATCCGCTTGCTTCAGTTTACGCGTTTAAACTCAGACTTGCATAATTACTTCCCCAAAGGGCCACACGCTTACGCTAAACTTCTGTTATTTAAAAGGTTCCTAATTTGCATAGTCACGTTTCGCTTCTGAATTTGATTGGAAAGAATTTGCCTTTTTCTGCCCCAAAGAACCCCAAGAGGAAAATTAATAGAAAGCGCGATGAGCCCGTCACAATAGAACAACAAGTGCAATGAATTTAATCTTTGTTTTGGATTCAATGGAAAACACGTGTTTGTTTTTATCATGTGACTTCATGAATTGAGCCCATTAAAAGCGATGATTATTGAAATATGAATACTGACACAATGTACATTGCTATATTTCATAATCCGGGCTTTCTCTTCCGCACCGTCAAATCAATCCGATCCAAACTTTTTTCTGCTTGATCGTGCATTGTAATTTCGACAGTAGATTTTTTTTCAAAAACAAGTAATATGAAAAAAAAATTAAGTTAATTTCTACTTATATCAACAAAGAAAACTTTTATTTTAGTTACTTTTTATTAAATAGTTACAATTAATATAAGCATGTGTATACATATAACAAAATCATAATATTAAGTGGCAATTAATTTTTATTAATTACCATTAAAGTATTATGTTGCCATCCAAAACAATCGTGTATACATAATTTCAGTTCAAATGAATGCTTTAAAACGTGAGGAAAAAAAATCTTTTAAAGTTTTGACCCAAGTCTCTAAAAATGAAGCCAACGTGTTTCTGTAGCCGTAATTCTTTAAATAATTAGTTTCAGTCAGTTAATTTTTATTAATTATAATTAAATTATATCGTATTCTCATCCAAAACAATAGTGTAACGAAAATTTCAGCTCAAATGAGAGCTTTAAAATGTGAAAAAAAAACCTTTTCAAGTTTTGACGCAAGTCACCAAAAATGATGCCATCGTGGATGTATTTGTAATTCTTTGAATAATTAGTTTTAGTCAATTAATTAAATTAACTTAATGTATTGCCATCTAAAACAAACATGTATATAAAATTTCAGCTCAATTGAGCTCTTTAAAATGTATTTTATTTACGATTGAAAATTTTCACAAAATAAATACATAGAGAGAGTGTGTGTGTGTGAGAGAGAGAGAACAAATAGTAGGAATTTAAAAACATAATATATTTATATATATACTAAAGAAGTTGTCAAATTTACTTGATTTTTTTTTTATAACTACAATATTTAGTAGGTGTCCTCTCATTGCAATTAATGTTAAAAAGTACTAAAATGCCTGTTTAATGAAAAAGTTACTTTT